>CM035118.1:128862085-128989585 GCA_020205555.1 Panax stipuleanatus
TATTAGTACACGTAACTTGTCGTCTAGCGGACGTAGTTTTAATCTCGGCCGTTTGTTCTTGTATTTGTCGCTAATGATGGTGTTTGCCGTTTTTGATTCATAACAAGTACTTGCTATAGATCATTCTCCTATTATATATATATATATATATAATATATATATATATATATATATATATATATGAACTAGCTTTCTTCATTGAATAAATTTATTAAGTTCTCA
Source organism: Panax stipuleanatus (assembly GCA_020205555.1). Lineage (NCBI taxonomy): Eukaryota > Viridiplantae > Streptophyta > Magnoliopsida > Apiales > Araliaceae > Panax > Panax stipuleanatus. Next base: position 128,862,308 of record CM035118.1, read on the forward strand.
ACTCCTAATTGACTTGTGGAAAGTAATTTTAGCCCAAAATTTGGTATTTCTTTACTATTTCACGTATTCCTTAATTCAGTGAATAGATTTATTATTCTTAAGTCCTATTTGTGCAACTCAAATGCAACCGAAGTTAACCTCTGAACTGGGTATGTACTAAATAAATGGAATGAACAATTTTGTCTCCCATTGTTTCTTTTCTCTCCTCTGCCTCTCTCGTTTCAAGCTTATTAGTGCTAAAACAACTTTGAACGGTTGCATTACTCATTTATCTAATAGTCTTTTATCTAACTTATGATTCAGGGATCAAGACCACTCTCTATTGATATTGGATCAATTGATATTGGAGGCACTTCAACCAATACCACCCCATGTTCTTCTCAATGGCCAAGTCCGCCATCTTCATCCTTTCCAAGCCCTATTCCTTCCTATCAACCCAGTCCATCATCCTCTTCCTTCCCCAGTCCATCCCGACTCGATGCTAACATGTCATCAAATCCCTTTTCGTTCATGCATTACGCCAATCCATCATCTCTCCCTCCTCTCCGGATCTCAAACAGTGCTCCTGTAACCCCACCACTTTCATCACCAACCACCAGAATTTCTATGCAAAATTTCAACTGGGAATCAATTGCCAAACAATCTGCCTCCTTGAATTTCCCCTTTTTAGCTTCTTCCGCCCCAACTAGTCCAACTCGTGGTCATCGTGTCACTCCAACCACTATACCTGAATGTGATGAGTCTGACTCATCCACTATCGATTCAGGTCAATGGATGAGCTTTAAAGCATATGCACCCACTATCGCCCCAACCTCACCAACCTTTAATCTTGTGAAACCTGTGGCTCAGAACGTTTCTTCCAAGAATGCAATCTCTGAGAAAGGAAAAGGAATAGAATTTGAATTTAAGAGCGTACCAGTGAAGGCTTGGGAAGGGGAGAGGATTCACGAGGTGGGATTAGATGATTTGGAGCTTACACTGGGAAGTGGGAATACAAGGATTTAGGATCGAATAAAAGATCTCCCACTAGTTCCTAGTTTACTCAACTAGGAATACAACTGCATTTGGACTTCTGTGGGAGTATCGGCTCATGATGGAAGACATTGGTTTTTAGATAGAAAGGTTTGCGAAGTCAAAATTGTGATACTTTAATCAAATTTGGTTCTTAGGAGGGATTGGATGTGCAGGTTTTCTCCCCCATTAGGTTTTTCCTGCATCATTAGTGGAACATGCCCCTGTTTATATTGTTTGGGGGATTTCCACAAGCATTACTTGTTAGCTAGAATGTTCTATTTTACATGGAGATCGGGCGTCTTTATCACCATTATATACTTCTGAAATTTGCAGAAAATTGAGTAATATTTGTTGGATTAGTATAATACTATTAGCATACTAGCTGTTTCTGTTTTACTGTTCAAATGTGAAACTGAATCATGCCCTTGATGATTCCAAAGATGCTAGCTTTTAAGAGATGAGTGTATTAGGGAACGGAAGTGATATTATTTGTTATCTTCATCATTTGTCCTGTAAAACTTGCTTGCATTATTAGGGAGTATATATAAATCAACATATAATATTGTTATCAACAAGAGAAGATTGTATAAATAGAGATTGATTTACAACCTCAAATTGCACCTAGCTGCCCCAAGTCCCAGTATTCAAGTTTGACTTTTCTCATATTCTGCTACAAATTTTTCAGCAAGAAACTCCCTCATGAAATGCGAGTGTTGTATTAAAAAAAGGGTCCTCTTAATATATGCTCTTAGGGCACATGCTAAGCATACAGTTCAAGAAAATATTCCCTTGAACTGTGTGCATATTCTCTTGATTTATGCATTTACACCAAGTTCAAGGAAATATGCACACAATTCAAGAAAATTTTTTCTTAAGATGTGTGCTTAGCATATGCCCTAAGGACACGTGTTAAGAAATTTCTTAAAAAAACAATGCTACTATCACATAAAAAATAGTCACATAATGCTCATATACACATACATGCATACTGTGGGTCCCACATATTAGACGGGAATTCACAATATGCATGTGTGTATGTGAGCATTATGTGACTATTTTTATGTGATAGTAGCATTGTTGGTATTAAAATGCTTGAACAAGTAGCATCATTCAATTGTCATGATATGCCTAATCTTTGCTGTATGGGGTGGGGTGGGGCCTTCTGGTCTTATCCATATTTTTCAAACCAAGCTTTCGCATTGTTGCCTTGTGTTGCATGTGGCTTTTATAACATATAATGTTTGCCGTTAAATGCACCAAATTCATAGATTACAACATTAATACCTCCTTCAGTTTCAATGTATCCCAAAACAGTCTCAACCTATCATGTGCTGCATAATTGTGATCACCAAAAAACACTTGTTGCCAAGTCGAGTGAAACACAAGTAATTGACGAGTGTTTGAAGATAAATTTGACATGAAAACCGTCGTTATACATCTATAGTGACACTGTTTATGTGAGAATATGAAATTAATCGACATATAAATTATTTTTCATAATAACAGTAAAGACAAATTTATAAGGTACAGAAATCTCGTGAGAATACCCTTCAGAAATCAGATTATAAGAACAACGAAAGTTACACACTAATCGACAATGTCATAACTAGTTAGGTTAAATGATGCACAACGAGTAAGAACAACTTTCCAACACTAGGAGAAACTGTCTGTTTGATAACTTGCTATATATTTGGCTATTTGCTTCACTGTAATTAGTGGTAAAAAAAAGGCTCACGCATTTCGCCTTGTGGTCTCCAAAGCTTTGACAACAGGTACTTTCTTCTCGTCCATCCTTATTTTCAAGTCATGTTCGAAGTTGTTACTGCACTCATGGTATCTGAAGCAAGTTATAAGATGATCATTAACCATGCCTGAAACTTGCATAAACGAGTAGACAACACTAGGCCCGACGCAGCGAAACCCTCTCTGCATCAAATCCTTGCTGATGAGGTCTGATTTTGGTGTTCTTGCTGGCACTTGACGTGCATGGCGAAATCCATTTTGTATTGGCTTGTGGTTTACAAATTTCCAGCAATAGTTGCTGAATGAACCAAATTCCTGCTGGACCTGCAAATCAATCAACTCCTTAGCGGCAGCATTATGAAGCCACATTCTTGCCAACCGCCTATGGAATTCCACGGACTTTTCACTTTACCCTAAAGTATCGACACTCAGACAAAGGTATGGGTACTACACACTTTATTTTAGTGTAAAATTTTGACAAAATTAAGGAGTACTCGTATCAGACTCTCCAAAATACCGTGTCCAACCGGACGCGCTATCCGAGTACATGTAATCTTCCTTCATGCATGACAAACATGGTTACTAGGAACATTGGTGAATTGGGTAAACATAACGAAATGGGAATACGAGGAACGTTACCTATATAGTAGAACCAATCCAATAGGGTGAAACAGTTCTCTATAATGTAAAATTTATTTACCTTAAGCAGTTGGTTAGCATTTTCGACCACTGCACGAAGCTTTGGTTCAGACAGCAATGTGCTGCGATTAGCTCCCGCCGACAACTTCTGCCCAGTGAACTTTGCAATGGATGATGGATCAAAGTTGTGGAAATGCTTCCTGCGGGAAAGTTTTACAAGTATTACATTTAGTTTTTCATCTCTATGCGGATTTAAATTAACAATGAACAAGCAAACTGACCTGAATGCGTCTCTCTTGTAAAGAATTGCAGGCCAGGTGAGTTCTGCCAAAGCTATTGATAGAACAAATAGTTCAAATAGCTTCCTGTCATCATAAACTGGAACTCCCCATTCTCCATCATGGAAAGAACTATAAAGAGGGTCTACAAAGAAATAAGGTGATTTGGCTTTCTGCTTTTCATTTATCAAATAATTAGCTCCTTTATGCAATTATTATGATGCTTGCAATGAAATTGGATTGTTTTTATTAATTCTTCATGTACAAGTTACAATCTTGACATTTAATTACCCAGCAACTCATTTCCACCCCCACTCAAAAAAAAGAGTCTAATATAATCTCAAAATTTAGAGCTAATACAAATTCATATGATTTTGATCAATACAATACTTTATGTTGCAAAATATTATTATCAAGTATATAATTGTTATTTTAAAAATTAAAATCACAATTTAAAATTTCACAAATTAGTCGGGAAAAATTCAAATGAGATTTTTGTTTTATCCCTTGAAAAGGGAGGGAGTAATAACTAATAAAAAAATAAATTATATAAAAATGGCTTATAAAACGAGTAATAACTAATAAGAAAATAAATTATATAAGAATGACTTATAAAAGGAATGTTTTACATCATCCAATAACGATGTAAATTTAATAAGAAAAAATAAATTATATAAGACTGGCTTATAAAACGAGTAATAACTAATAAGAAAATAAATTATATAAGAATGACTAATAAAACTAGTGTTTTACACCATCCATAAAGACATAAAAAATTTAGGAGGAAATCAAGGGATTTAAATTCATTATTGTTAATTAAACAGTTTTACCGGAGTAAGGTGTGATCCAATCACACCGCTTTAGCCGCACAGTTACCAATGACGATAACTTTGCATCTTCAGGCGAAGAAGCCTCAACAGTTGAAGGAGTACCATCGTTGTCTTTCTCTCTCCTCCCAATTTTTTTAATTTTTTTTTCAACTATAACACGACCGCTTGAATCCGGAGAAAATGAATTATTCGCCGATGGAATATTAGCGTTATTTTTGCTCCGAACAGCAATAGCTCTAACCGGCGTATCGGAATTCGACCTCTTCGGCTTCTCCGGCGTGTTCTTCAGAGCACCCTCCTTCTTATGCTTCGACTCTTCTTCCGATGACCTAACTCTGTTTCCGGCCGGTCCTAGAATTGTCCGTGTTGCTGAAGCCGGTTTAACCGGCGGCCGGAGCTCAGTAGCTACTGACATTGATGAATACTTTAGAACTCCAGTAGAGGTAATTCAAGTAAATAAATGGATTTTTGGGGCTAAAATTGGCAATTAAAGGTGACGGGAGAGAGATGAATAAGGGAGATTGGAAGAGTAGAGAATGTTAAAACGAAAAACGGATGGATTTCGGAGTTTTTAAGAAAGAGAGGGAGGGGAAAGGCGTAGGACCGGTTTTCAGCCGGCGAAATTGTATACGTGTCAGTTTACTACACAGTTTGACTGGGTTTCTGTTTTAATTCTCCATTTTGCCCTTACACTATGTATATCCTAATTGTTTGATTATACAAAACTTGAATTATTTCTGTGTTTTAAACATTTTTATTGATTAAATAGTGGAGTATGATTAATACTATCTAATCATTCGATTTGAGCTTGATGAAAAAATAGAGAATTGATTTTTGAATAAAATAAAAATTTATGTATTTTCACAAGATTTTTTTCCCACGTGAATAAATATTAATACGAAAAAGAGCTCATAAAAAGTTTATTAAGGTCTATGCAAATTTTAATATTTACATATAAAGTTCAAAACATCATAGATACCTCAATTACAATTTGAGTTTGATACCTTAATTACCTTTGATTTATTTAAATTATCTAGACCTTTTATATTCAATCTCAATGATGTAAAAGAATTTAAGATTTGTAAAAACAAATTTGATTTGAGGTTGTGATCGATAACAATGTAAAATAAATAAATTTTAAATGGTTCAATATTTTTTTTTCATTATCATAATAAAATTATCACCAAATAAAATAAAAATTATATATTTTTACAAGCTTTTGCTTAATGTTGATTTTTTCTTCTTCTAAAAACAGGTCATAAATGGACTTTTTTGAAGTAAATCATAAACTTAAACTAAGTCCCACGTAAGAATCATTAAAAAGTAAGATTATGATTAAATGGATCAGGTTATTGTGAAATTAATTGTATGGTAAGTTGGTCAATTAACTAATACAGTACTGACAGGCAGAAAGATCACTTATCCATGCTTGTCGACACTGTATTGGTCAATTGACTAAAGTTAATTTCATGCTAATTATTCCTTGATTAAATCATCACTAAGTAAGAGTCTAAACGAACCGAGTCGAGCCAAGTATTAAGTTACTCATATTTGGTTTACAAAATTTATCGAGTATAAAATAAAGTTTGATTGAGGCTCATTTAGTTACTGAGTCGAGTACGATTTCGAATCGAGCCCGAACAGTTTGAACTTTTCGAACGAATATGATCCGAATATTAATAGAAAATTATAATTCAAGGAGGTTTGAGTAATTTATCGAACTTTAAAATTTGCTCATATTTGACTCATTTATATTTCGAGTCGAGCTCGAATCAAACATTTAGTCGAACGAGTACGAATCGAGCCTGAACTGTTTGCTCATTTTACAGCTTATCACTTAGTAATTTAGTGGTAAGTTTGTTGGGGAGAGGGGTAGATATGATAATTTGCAAGAGAAGGCAAAGTGATAGTCCGGTGAAGTGGCAGTTGGAAGTGGTTTAGGCCAGGAGTCGTAATCAATTGTTGTTGTGTTTTCGATTGCTTACCGTTACAAAAAAGTATCCAAAGCCAAGCCCACCATCATCACCTAATCAAACTCTAAAAGTGGGCTGGCTACCAACGGCTCTTTATGAGGGCTTAATAACTTTTGTTTTGCAGTGGCTTGTAGACTTTTTACCACAAGCTCTTTCTTGCACTCAAGGGCGATTCGATTAAGATTAAAAGTTTGTTCGTTCACATGGTAATGGTAGTGGTTACAGCGTTAGTAGCGTTTTGTAAATGCAACTGAAAGTGAGATTGCAGTGAAAACTGCGTTTGAAAAGTTATGATCTTGTTCGTTTATCATCAACTTATATTGTTGAAATTATGATTCTTGCTCGATTATATTTACAGCGGTTCGACTGAAAATGATACAAAATAACCAAAAATGACATGAATTATTATATCGTATAAATATATGATAATAAATTTAGTATGTAATTACACAAAAATGATAATTTGTGAAAAGAAAATTAATATAGTATGTAATTTCAACAATATACTACATCTTTGTCAAAATATAATAATAAGAGTTGAATGAACTTTGCATCCTCCAGTATTGTATCATATATTTCAAAACGTGACACTTTGTATCTTGCACTTTTAGCGAACTGACGCATAATACTATTTGTTATTTGACCCAAAATCCGTTACTAAAATACAAAATCCAACATTTTAAATTCGGTCATTTTTACAGTGAGCCAAACTCCATTAATTACCATTCTTCTTCCAACATGAATTTTATACCCTTTTTTAATTTTTTTTATTTGTTAGGTTTTATTCCATTTTAGTCAGATTATACGTACATTTTCTATTATTTTTCCTTTACTATGGATATAATTTTTATTTTTTGGTGCAAGGGAGAGACGCTACAAGAAAAATAGTTATTTCCGACGGAATTATTTTTCGACGGAATAATTCCCTCGGGCTTGGTATATTTCTGACGGAATATTCGGTCGAAAATAATTTACTCAAAAATGTGTTAATTCCAACGAAATTTTGTGGGAAATAATTAGCACCTTGGCGCCAAATTTATCATCAGTGCCAAAGTTAATTTGGACAGAAAGACATAATTATGACAAAAGTTCTGGCGGAAATAACTTATTTTCAAGGGAAGTATTTTCGAGCAAATTTTTGTCGGAAATATGACTGCATAAAAACCTAATCGTTCTCTCAGCACTGCACAGAACACACGCTACAAAAAAGGTTTAATTCTGTCGGAATAAACTTATTTTCGACGGAAAATTTTGTCGTCCATTATGTCGGATTAAAACTCGTCGGGATAAGTCTGTCGTAAATTCGGTCGGAATTAATTATATCCGACGAAATTATGGCCGACCACAGTTCCGTCAAAGCTAGGCTATTGCCGCCGAAATTGTTTTTGACGGACTAATTTCGTCGGTAATAGCATTTACACGTGTTAAGACTGTGTTCGCATGCGGATCCATATTTTTGATGGAATGTATGTCAGAAATAAAGCTTTTATAATTTATTATAAATCATTATTTTTGACAGAATTTCCGTCGGGCTTAAACTATTCCGTCAAAAAGAATGGATTTATTTTTTAATGATTTTTTTGTTTTGCAGTTTTCAAAATTTTAAACCCTATTTTTGCACTTGTTATTTGCTTTATCCAAACAACACATACAATAATTTATATATTATAGTACATACAACGTAATTACTTTAATTACAACATATATACACGTTTCAAACAATAATAAATATAATAGTACTACTATACCAACATTAACATATATCGTTCCCAACAACATTGATTTACAAAACTAAACTAATTTGTAAAACTAAAATACTATACCAACAACTAATTTACTATAAGTTATACCAAAAATTGGTTTGAAATTCAATTATTTACAAAATTAAACTAAAATATATTAACTTGTAAACAATCAAGCTAAACTACAAGTAACTACAATGTTTTACAAAAAAATCAAAGTAAATGTTATACCAAAAATCAACCTAAATTAATAGTTCAACCATTGTGAAGGGGATTATTCGGCAGGGGTCAACGTTGCTGTTCTGGTGTCTGAAAATTATCGTCATCATTCCCTCGCTCGCGATCGACATCGTTAGCCTCTTCGGCATCGCCAACCTATTGATATAATTAAAAATAAAATTTATTAGTCCGTAATTGAGAATTAAAGAGACGATTAAATGAAAATTAAATAACATGCAAAGTATACAACTTAAAATGAATATAATTTTTTTTAATTATTCCAACTTATGCATTGTTTTAATTGTTGAATTATTTTTCTATAAGTTATGTGACGCCCCCAAAATCCGTGAATAAATTACGATGACATTGGTGCTCACGTATCATTTTTTTTATTTAAAATCTTCCAATCCAACACTAAGTCTTTTGTTTATAAGTATTCCATTATTTTGTAACTTCTATTTTTCCATAATCCACAGTACCAATAATAAGAATGTTCCCAGATAAGAAGGGCTTTCCGATAAAAATAAAACTTTATCGACACCCAATTAGATGACCTAACCTTCTTTCTTGACAGAACTTTCTATATTATCAATACCCCCACCCAGATATATAGATTTGCTCAATAATGAATTTTAAGTCAATTATCAAATTATTAACTAAATTAAAGACATGACACAATTGTGATAAATGTATAATATCGTTGATTTAATAATTCGGTTACAATTTCTCAGTATATTGATCTCATTACATAAAAGTCTTTTAAGACATAAATTATAAAATACATAATTGAAAACAGTTAAAATACTATTATACGCATACTTCTTTTCTTTTTCTTTTTTCCCAGAACCTTCAGAAATTTCTTCTTTAGCTGAAATGAATATTATATGCAAGGGTGAGCATAAGATTGCTCAACAAGTCTAATAAATAGCATATAACAGACTAAAGATTTTTAAAGGAATGATAGATTTCAACAATAGTAAACTGAGTGGTTTGTCAAACTATGAACTAGTATTGTTCATCAGTCGTTAAGACTTTAGAACCATGCCTGGATATTTATAGAAGATCAACCTAACAATATTTCATATTTTGCATAATATTTGCTATACTGAATACGAAACGTATCAACAATGTTTAAGTCGGTTACCCGACACATCATCTATTCCCCAATGAATAAGGGTTGTTCGTTTCACTTACTAACATGCATATATCGCCCCAAAGCAATTTGGTTTGATAAATAATCTGAGTTTTAATAAAGAATTATAACAATTCAATGTTTAATGAACAATAGATTGTTTCTTGAATTAAGCCGTAACAATTGGCAATAATTCCCTTTCAAATAAAGATCTCACAATTATCAATGAATACCTGAATTTCAAGTAATTAAGTACATAAAAGATATACAAAGAATTTGCAACAAATTAAAAGAAAACTTGCCTGAATGTCTTTTACAGTTAAAGTTAAATTTTCGTAGAGCCTACATAATTTATGAGGTCAACATATAATTTTATCAGTCACAGTAATATTATTTTGGACTTTAATTTATCTCCTTAAATGTGTCTCTATAAATTTTATCTGACGGAATCTTAATTTTATATCTTCTATAATTTAAACCAACGTGTTTTCAATAATATATAATTTGTTATTTTAAGTATTATTTATTATGGTAACACATAAATTTAAGATTTAATCATGGCATACTAATATGCATTAGTACAAAAATGACCTTTGGACACGGTTGAGAAAAATTAAAGGGACACGGTGGCAACAAAACCCGTGACAAAAAATTTCTTTAAGGGATGGTCACGGGATTAGGTAGTTAAGTTTAGGTACGGTGATTCACCGGGACTAATATCGATATGTAATTTTGGGGTCACGGTGGTTTGGAGTTCACGTGACTATTTTTATTTATGAATTTAGATATAGTTTGTTCACCGTGACTACTGGATTATTGTCATGGGGAAAGTTTGTGCCGTTACTAATTTTTTATTTTTTGAGGCATAATATTTTATGTTCATGTGACCAATGTAGAGTCTGTAATTTAGACACGATGGTGCACCTGTATCTAAATTTGTTTATAGCCAATATTTAGGGATTATGATCCTCTCCATTTCAATTTGAAATGGAGTCTCCATTTAAAGGTGATTTAAAATTATTAGATTTAAGGTCTAGAAGTTGCAACCTCATTTAAATGCCACTAATTTAATTCTAACCAGCTCATTTAAAACTCATTAACCTCTAGTCGCTTCATTTAAAAGTTAGTAACCTAACTCTAGCCATTAATTTAATATAACACTACTATATTATTATTATTATTATTATTATTATTATGCGCACTTTATTATGTACCTCATTGGGTTTTTAATAGTTATTTTATTATTATTATTATTATTAATTTTTTTATTATAATAATAATAAAATTATTTAACAAATTATTATTATTATTTAAATTATTATTATTATTTTAATATAACACTAATATATTATTATTTTTATTACAATAATAAAATTATTTAACAAATTATTATTATTACTTAAAATTATTATTATTATTTATTATTTTAATATAACACTAATATATTATTATTATTATTAATGTTATAATAATAATAATAACAAAGTGTTAATAATAATAATAATAATAATAATATGTTACTAAATATTTGAGTTACTAAATATATAATGCAAATAACTTAAAACTTTTGAGAATGACGTATGATGTTAATGTTCCTACAGTTATCTGCCAAGAGGATGCATGGTTTGATATGTTCAGCATCCTGGAGTCTACTCAGATGATGGCTTCAGTAGTGTGCATGGGCATCGGCAGCTCTTTGAGTATATTTCACAAACTCGCTCTTTGTTGCTTTGATAGCTGAAGGTTGACAGATCTAATGGATAATCTATGATGGTGATGCTAGTTTGCATATTTTGGGTTCATTGAATGGTCAGATCCCATGTGGACTCTATACCAGTTACAATACATCACGGTGATTAGTTGATCCATTAGTTATTAATATCATTAATATCACGTAGATTAGTTGGTCCCCTTTCTTAGGAAATATAGAAAGAATATGAAAATTTTCTTGCTCTATGAGTCTAATCTTAACTTGTTTCTTTTTTTGGGGGTAATAATAATATGCAAGTATGCAACTGAAATGATTTTACTGACCTTCTGTTTTGTTAAATAGTAGTGTTTTATTCCAAACTAATTGCTTGAGATGGGATTAGTTTGGAATGATTTGGGCCTGTATCCGAATTTGGGATCATATTTGATTTATCGAAACCGGACGGAATCGCAACCGAACCCGACATGAACTTCACCGTACCCGAACCACACCGGACCCGACATGAATCGCACCGTACCCGAACCGCACCGGACCCGTACCCAAATCGCACTGTACCCAAACCCGAACAACACTTGACCCATACCTGAACCGCACCGTACCCGAACCTCATTGCACTCGAACCTGAATAGCACCGAACCCGAAAAGCAGCTGACCTGAACCGTAGCGTACCCGAATCCAAATCTCAACGGGCCCGAACCTGAACCGCAGTGTACCCAATACCGAACTGCACTGGACCCGTACCGGAACCGCACTGAGCCTGAACCCGAACCGCACCGAACCCGAACCGTAGCGGGCTCGAACCCGAACCCCAGCGAGGTACCCAACTCGCACCGTACCAGACCTGAACAGCACCAGACCTTAGCCTGAACCACACCGTATCCAAACTGCACCGTACCGAACCTGAATCGCACCGTACCAGAACCTAAACCGCACCGGACCCGAACTGCATTGGACCCAGACCCGAACCGCACTTGACCCGGACCGTACCCGAACTCGAACCGCACCGGACGCGACATTGTAAAATTTATTTACCTTAAGCAGTTGGTTAGCATTTTCGACCACTGCACGAAGCTTTGGTTCAGACAGCAATGTGCTGCGATTAGCTCCCGCCGACAACTTCTGCCCAGTGAACTTTGCAATGGATGATGGATCAAAGTTGTGGAAATGCTTCCTGCGGGAAAGTTTTACAAGTATTACATTTAGTTTTTCATCTCTATGCGGATTTAAATTAACAATGAACAAGCAAACTGACCTGAATGCGTCTCTCTTGTAAAGAATTGCAGGCCAGGTGAGTTCTGCCAAAGCTATTGATAGAACAAATAGTTCAAATAGCTTCCTGTCATCATAAACTGGAACTCCCCATTCTCCATCATGGAAAGAACTATAAAGAGGGTCTACAAAGAAATAAGGTGATTTGGCTTTCTGCTTTTCATTTATCAAATAATTAGCTCCTTTATGCAATTATTATGATGCTTGCAATGAAATTGGATTGTTTTTATTAATTCTTCATGTACAAGTTACAATCTTGACATTTAATTACCCAGCAACTCATTTCCACCCCCACTCAAAAAAGAGAGTCTAATATAATCTCAAAATTTAGAGCTAATACAAATTCATATGATTTTGATCAATACAATACTTTATGTTGCAAAATATTATTATCAAGTATATAATTGTTATTTTAAAAATTAAAATCACAATTTAAAATTTCACAAATTAGTCGGGAAAAATTCAAATGAGATTTTTGTTTTATCCCTTGAAAACGGAGGGAGTAATAACTAATAAAAAAATAAATTATATAAAAATGGCTTATAAAACGAGTAATAACTAATAAGAAAATAAATTATTTAAGAATGACTTATAAAAGGAATGTTTTACATCATCCAATAACGATGTAAATTTAATAAGAAAAAATAAATTATATAAGACTGGCTTATAAAACGAGTAATAACTAATAAGAAAATAAATTATATAAGAATGACTAATAAAACTAGTGTTTTACACCATCCATAAAGACATAAAAAATTTAGGAGGAAATCAAGGGATTTAAATTCATTATTGTTAATTAAACAGTTTTACCGTGATAAATAGTAATTACAGAATTTGTTAATTTATTTCAAATACCTTAATTTAGTAATTACACAATTTGTTAATTCATTTCGAACACCTTAATTTCGTTCTTAATAAGTTTGAACACCTTAATTTCAAATATGATTACACATTATTGGCCAAAAGATTGCCCGCTAAACATATTATTCAAATTTCAAATTTTAAAAAAAATAAAAATGTAAAGAACAAAAATGCCTGACATTAACATACCGGAGTAAGGTGTGATCCAATCACACCGCTTTAGCCGCACAGTTACCAATGACGATAACTTTGCATCTTCAGGCGAAGAAGCCTCAACAGTTGAAGGAGTACCATCGTTGTCTTTCTCTCTCCTCCCAATTTTTTTAATTTTTTTTTCAACTATAACACGACCGCTTGAATCCGGAGAAAATGAATTATTCGCCGATGGAATATTAGCGTTATTTTTGCTCCGAACAGCAATAGCTCTAACCGGCGTATCGGAATTCGACCTCTTCGGCTTCTCCGGCGTGTTCTTCAGAGCACCCTCCTTCTTATGCTTCGACTCTTCTTCCGATGACCTAACTCTGTTTCCGGCCGGTCCTAGAATTGTCCGTGTTGCTGAAGCCGGTTTAACCGGCGGCCGGAGCTCAGTAGCTACTGACATTGATGAATACTTTAGAACTCCAGTAGAGGTAATTCAAGTAAATAAATGGATTTTTGGGGCTAAAATTGGCAATTAAAGGTGACGGGAGAGAGATGAATAAGGGAGATTGGAAGAGTAGAGAATGTTAAAACGAAAAACGGATGGATTTCGGAGTTTTTAAGAAAGAGAGGGAGGGGAAAGGCGTAGGACCGGTTTTCAGCCGGCGAAATTGTATACGTGTCAGTTTACTACACAGTTTGACTGGGTTTCTGTTTTAATTCTCCATTTTGCCCTTACACTATGTATATCCTAATTGTTTGATTATACAAAACTTGAATTATTTCTGTGTTTTAAACATTTTTATTGATTAAATAGTGGAGTATGATTAATACTATCTAATCATTCGATTTGAGCTTGATGAAAAAATAGAGAATTGATTTTTGAATAAAATAAAAATTTATGTATTTTCACAAGATTTTTTTCCCACGTGAATAAATATTAATACGAAAAAGAGCTCATAAAAAGTTTATTAAGGTCTATGCAAATTTTAATATTTACATATAAAGTTCAAAACATCATAGATACCTCAATTACAATTTGAGTTTGATACCTTAATTACCTTTGATTTATTTAAATTATCTAGACCTTTTATATTCAATCTCAATGATGTAAAAGAATTTAAGATTTGTAAAAACAAATTTGATTTGAGGTTGTGATCGATAACAATGTAAAATAAATAAATTTTAAATGGTTCAATATTTTTTTTTCATTATCATAATAAAATTATCACCAAATAAAATAAAAATTATATATTTTTACAAGCTTTTTGCTTAATGTTGATTTTTTCTTCTTCTAAAAACAGGTCATAAATGGACTTTTTTGAAGTAAATCATAAACTTAAACTAAGTCCCACGTAAGAATCATTAAAAAGTAAGATTATGATTAAATGGATCAGGTTATTGTGAAATTAATTGTATGGTAAGTTGGTCAATTAACTAATACAGTACTGACAGGCAGAAAGATCACTTATCCATGCTTGTCGACACTGTATTGGTCAATTGACTAAAGTTAATTTCATGCTAATTATTCCTTGATTAAATCATCACTAAGTAAGAGTCTAAACGAACCGAGTCGAGCCAAGTATTAAGTTACTCATATTTGGTTTACAAAATTTATCGAGTATAAAATAAAGTTTGATTGAGGCTCATTTAGTTACTGAGTCGAGTACGATTTCGAATCGAGCCCGAACAGTTTGAACTTTTCGAACGAATATGATCCGAATATTAATAGAAAATTATAATTCAAGGAGGTTTGAGTAATTTATCGAACTTTAAAATTTGCTCATATTTGACTCATTTATATTTCGAGTCGAGCTCGAATCAAACATTTAGTCGAACGAGTACGAATCGAGCCTGAACTGTTTGCTCATTTTACAGCTTATCACTTAGTAATTTAGTGGTAAGTTTGTTGGGGAGAGGGGTAGATATGATAATTTGCAAGAGAAGGCAAAGTGATAGTCCGGTGAAGTGGCAGTTGGAAGTGGTTTAGGCCAGGAGTCGTAATCAATTGTTGTTGTGTTTTCGATTGCTTACCGTTACAAAAAAGTATCCAAAGCCAAGCCCACCATCATCACCTAATCAAACTCTAAAAGTGGGCTGGCTACCAACGGCTCTTTATGAGGGCTTAATAACTTTTGTTTTGCAGTGGCTTGTAGACTTTTTACCACAAGCTCTTTCTTGCACTCAAGGGCGATTCGATTAAGATTAAAAGTTTGTTCGTTCACATGGTAATGGTAGTGGTTACAGCGTTAGTAGCGTTTTGTAAATGCAACTGAAAGTGAGATTGCAGTGAAAACTGCGTTTGAAAAGTTATGATCTTGTTCGTTTATCATCAACTTATATTGTTGAAATTATGATTCTTGCTCGATTATATTTACAGCGGTTCGACTGAAAATGATACAAAATAACCAAAAATGACATGAATTATTATATCGTATAAATATATGATAATAAATTTAGTATGTAATTACACAAAAATGATAATTTGTGAAAAGAAAATTAATATAGTATGTAATTTCAACAATATACTACATCTTTGTCAAAATATAATAATAAGAGTTGAATGAACTTTGCATCCTCCAGTATTGTATCATATATTTCAAAACGTGACACTTTGTATCTTGCACTTTTAGCGAACTGACGCATAATACTATTTGTTATTTGACCCAAAATCCGTTACTAAAATACAAAATCCAACATTTTAAATTCGGTCATTTTTACAGTGAGCCAAACTCCATTAATTACCATTCTTCTTCCAACATGAATTTTATACCCTTTTTTAATTTTTTTTATTTGTTAGGTTTTATTCCATTTTAGTCAGATTATACGTACATTTTCTATTATTTTTCCTTTACTATGGATATAATTTTTATTTTTTGGTGCAAGGGAGAGACGCTACAAGAAAAATAGTTATTTCCGACGGAATTATTTTTCGACGGAATAATTCCCTCGGGCTTGGTATATTTCTGACGGAATATTCGGTCGAAAATAATTTACTCAAAAATGTGTTAATTCCAACGAAATTTTGTGGGAAATAATTAGCACCTTGGTGCCAAATTTATCATCAGTGCCAAAGTTAATTTGGACAGAAAGACATAATTATGACAAAAGTTCTGGCGGAAATAACTTATTTTCAAGGGAAGTATTTTCGAGCAAATTTTTGTCGGAAATATGACTGCATAAAAACCTAATCGTTCTCTCAGCACTGCACAGAACACACGCTACAAAAAAGGTTTAATTCTGTCGGAATAAACTTATTTTCGACGGAAAATTTTGTCGTCCATTATGTCGGATTAAAACTCGTCGGGATAAGTCTGTCGTAAATTCGGTCGGAATTAATTATATCCGACGAAATTATGGCCGACCACAGTTCCGTCAAAGCTAGGCTATTGCCGCCGAAATTGTTTTTGACGGACTAATTTCGTCGGTAATAGCATTTACACGTGTTAAGACTGTGTTCGCATGCGGATCCATATTTTTGATGGAATGTATGTCAGAAATAAAGCTTTTATAATTTATTATAAATCATTATTTTTGACAGAATTTCCGTCGGGCTTAAACTATTCCGTCAAAAAGAATGGATTTATTTTTTTAATGATTTTTTTGTTTTGCAGTTTTCAAAATTTTAAACCCTATTTTTGCACTTGTTATTTGCTTTATCCAAACAACACATACAATAATTTATATATTATAGTACATACAACGTAATTACTTTAATTACAACATATATACACGTTTCAAACAATAATAAATATAATAGTACTACTATACCAACATTAACATATATCGTTCCCAACAACATTGATTTACAAAACTAAACTAATTTGTAAAACTAAAATACTATACCAACAACTAATTTACTATAAGTTATACCAAAAATTGGTTTGAAATTCAATTATTTACAAAATTAAACTAAAATATATTAACTTGTAAACAATCAAGCTAAACTACAAGTAACTACAATGTTTTACAAAAAAATCAAAGTAAATGTTATACCAAAAATCAACCTAAATTAATAGTTCAACCATTGTGAAGGGGATTATTCGGCAGGGGTCAACGTTGCTGTTCTGGTGTCTGAAAATTATCGTCATCATTCCCTCGCTCGCGATCGACATCGTTAGCCTCTTCGGCATCGCCAACCTATTGATATAATTAAAAATAAAATTTATTAGTCCGTAATTGAGAATTAAAGAGACGATTAAATGAAAATTAAATAACATGCAAAGTATACAACTTAAAATGAATATAATTTTTTTTAATTATTCCAACTTATGCATTGTTTTAATTGTTGAATTATTTTTCTATAAGTTATGTGACGCCCCCAAAATCCGTGAATAAATTACGATGACATTGGTGCTCACGTATCATTTTTTTTATTTAAAATCTTCCAATCCAACACTAAGTCTTTTGTTTATAAGTATTCCATTATTTTGTAACTTCTATTTTTCCATAATCCACAGTACCAATAATAAGAATGTTCCCAGATAAGAAGGGCTTTCCGATAAAAATAAAACTTTATCGACACCCAATTAGATGACCTAACCTTCTTTCTTGACAGAACTTTCTATATTATCAATACCCCCACCCAGATATATAGATTTGCTCAATAATGAATTTTAAGTCAATTATCAAATTATTAACTAAATTAAAGACATGACACAATTGTGATAAATGTATAATATCGTTGATTTAATAATTCGGTTACAATTTCTCAGTATATTGATCTCATTACATAAAAGTCTTTTAAGACATAAATTATAAAATACATAATTGAAAACAGTTAAAATACTATTATACGCATACTTCTTTTCTTTTTCTTTTTTCCCAGAACCTTCAGAAATTTCTTCTTTAGCTGAAATGAATATTATATGCAAGGGTGAGCATAAGATTGCTCAACAAGTCTAATAAATAGCATATAACAGACTAAAGATTTTTAAAGGAATGATAGATTTCAACAATAGTAAACTGAGTGGTTTGTCAAACTATGAACTAGTATTGTTCATCAGTCGTTAAGACTTTAGAACCATGCCTGGATATTTATAGAAGATCAACCTAACAATATTTCATATTTTGCATAATATTTGCTATACTGAATACGAAACGTATCAACAATGTTTAAGTCGGTTACCCGACACATCATCTATTCCCCAATGAATAAGGGTTGTTCGTTTCACTTACTAACATGCATATATCGCCCCAAAGCAATTTGGTTTGATAAATAATCTGAGTTTTAATAAAGAATTATAACAATTCAATGTTTAATGAACAATAGATTGTTTCTTGAATTAAGCCGTAACAATTGGCAATAATTCCCTTTCAAATAAAGATCTCACAATTATCAATGAATACCTGAATTTCAAGTAATTAAGTACATAAAAGATATACAAAGAATTTGCAACAAATTAAAAGAAAACTTGCCTGAATATCTTTTACAGTTAAAGTTAAATTTTCGTAGAGCCTACATAATTTATGAGGTCAACATATAATTTTATCAGTCACAGTAATATTATTTTGGACTTTAATTTATCTCCTTAAATGTGTCTCTATAAATTTTATCTGACGGAATCTTAATTTTATATCTTCTATAATTTAAACCAACGTGTTTTCAATAATATATAATTTGTTATTTTAAGTATTATTTATTATGGTAACACATAAATTTAAGATTTAATCATGGCATACTAATATGCATTAGTACAAAAATGACCTTTGGACACGGTTGAGAAAAATTAAAGGGACACGGTGGCAACAAAACCCGTGACAAAAAATTTCTTTAAGGGATGGTCACGGGATTAGGTAGTTAAGTTTAGGTACGGTGATTCACCGGGACTAATATCGATATGTAATTTTGGGGTCACGGTGGTTTGGAGTTCACGTGACTATTTTTATTTATGAATTTAGATACAGTTTGTTCACCGTGACTACTGGATTATTGTCATGGGGAAAGTTTGTGCCGTTACTAATTTTTTATTTTTTGAGGCATAATATTTTATGTTCATGTGACCAATGTAGAGTCTGTAATTTTAGACACGATGGTGCACCTGTATCTAAATTTGTTTATAGCCAATATTTAGGGATTATGATCCTCTCCATTTCAATTTGAAATGGAGTCTCCATTTAAAGGTGATTTAAAATTATTAGATTTAAGGTCTAGAAGTTGCAACCTCATTTAAATGCCACTAATTTAATTCTAACCAGCTCATTTAAAACTCATTAACCTCTAGTCGCTTCATTTAAAAGTTAGTAACCTAACTCTAGCCATTAATTTAATATAACACTACTATATTATTATTATTATTATTATTATTATGCGCACTTTATTATGTACCTCATTGGGTTTTTAATAGTTATTTTATTATTATTATTATTATTAATTTTTTTATTATAATAATAATAAAATTATTTAACAAATTATTATTATTATTTAAATTATTATTATTATTTTAATATAACACTAATATATTATTATTTTTATTACAATAATAAAATTATTTAACAAATTATTATTATTACTTAAAATTATTATTATTATTTATTATTTTAATATAACACTAATATATTATTATTATTATTAATGTTATAATAATAATAATAACAAAGTGTTAATAATAATAATAATAATAATAATATGTTACTAAATATTTGAGTTACTAAATATATAATGCAAATAACTTAAAACTTTTGAGAATGACGTATGATGTTAATGTTCCTACAGTTATCTGCCAAGAGGATGCATGGTTTGATATGTTCAGCATCCTGGAGTCTACTCAGATGATGGCTTCAGTAGTGTGCATGGGCATCGGCAGCTCTTTGAGTATATTTCACAAACTCGCTCTTTGTTGCTTTGATAGCTGAAGGTTGACAGATCTAATGGATAATCTATGATGGTGATGCTAGTTTGCATATTTTGGGTTCATTGAATGGTCAGATCCCATGTGGACTCTATACCAGTTACAATACATCACGGTGATTAGTTGATCCATTAGTTATTAATATCATTAATATCACGTAGATTAGTTGGTCCCCTTTCTTAGGAAATATAGAAAGAATATGAAAATTTTCTTGCTCTATGAGTCTAATCTTAACTTGTTTCTTTTTTTGGGGGTAATAATAATATGCAAGTATGCAACTGAAATGATTTTACTGACCTTCTGTTTTGTTAAATAGTAGTGTTTTATTCCAAACTAATTGCTTGAGATGGGATTAGTTTGGAATGATTTGGGCCTGTATCCGAATTTGGGATCATATTTGATTTATTGAAACCGGACGGAATCGCAACCGAACCCGACATGAACTTCACCGTACCCGAACCACACCGGACCCGACATGAATCGCACCGTACCCGAACCGCACCGGACCCGTACCCAAATCGCACTGTACCCAAACCCGAACAACACTTGACCCATACCTGAACCGCACCGTACCCGAACCTCATTGCACTCGAACCTGAATAGCACCGAACCCGAAAAGCAGCTGACCTGAACCGTAGCGTACCCGAATCCAAATCTCAACGGGCCCGAACCTGAACCGCAGTGTACCCAATACCGAACTGCACTGGACCCGTACCGGAACCGCACTGAGCCTGAACCCGAACCGCACCGAACCCGAACCGTAGCGGGCTCGAACCCGAACCCCAGCGAGGTACCCAACTCGCACCGTACCAGACCTGAACAGCACCAGACCTTAGCCTGAACCACACCGTATCCAAACTGCACCGTACCGAACCTGAATCGCACCGTACCAGAACCTAAACCGCACCGGACCCGAACTGCATTGGACCCAGACCCGAACCGCACTTGACCCGGACCGTACCCGAACTCGAACCGCACCGGACGCGACATTGTCAGTCTCAAACCCGGCCCGACCCAAATTTGAACTTGACCCGATCTCAACCCGAACCGGACACAACCCAAAACCGTACCTGAATCGCACCGTACCAGAACTTAAACCACACTGGACCCAGACCCGAACCGCACTTGACCCGGACCGTACCCGGACTCGAACCGCACCGGACACGACATTTGTAGCCTCAAACCCGGTCCGGCCCAAATTTGAACTTGACCCGATCTCGACCCGAACCGGACACAACCCAAAACCGACCCGGTTTGGACCTATTTAAGGCCCAATACAAGCTTACCGCGTTTGAAGCCTTTGAGTCTTTCCTTTTCTTAAAAAAGAGCGATCTGCTTTGTGGGTTAAGGGGTGTTCATTGAGTCCATATGGAATTCTAAGAAATGAATTCAAGCCCACTGCCCAGCCCTCTTAAAAATCAAAGTTAACTAGCTAGAGCAGCCTAGTCATGGACAAAATTATTTTGTTGAAATTCCCCTCTACTGTATAAATTAACAAATGGAGTAGTACTAGCAAAGTAAAACTCACAGATATACCTTCCTTCCTTCTCCACATTAATTTGTTGAACCAATAAAAAAAAACGATATTTTCATGTATTTTTTCTCATATAAATCTCGTAAATAAATGTGAGAAAAACTTATAAAAATATTAAATTTTATTATACCTTATACCTTACGTTTGAGTTTTATTTGCAAAAATTTTAACGATATATTTTTCTTTCATAATTATAAGTAAATATAACGATCATGTAGGTAGTAGGCATCATAGGAGGATAGCTAATAATTTACTAGTACTAGTAGTTAATTTCATTAACAGGGACTCAGGTTACGGATCACTCAGTAGTCTTTTTCTCTCATTTATAGGCTTGGAAAGAAAGGTATTACAAAAGTGTACGACAACAATAACAAAGCCAAGCTATCACACTAGAGGGTTGGGTCGGGTCGGGTCGGGTCTTTCTTGTCAATCTTGAGACAGACGGCCTAAGACCTTTTCAACCCTACTCTCCCTATCTATCTCTCTTTGGGATTAATTAATTACTCCCCCGTCCTAAATTAATTACTCAGTACTAATTAATTCATGCAAGTAAATTCATAGTAAGCAGAGGACCAAGTAAATTCATAAACAGTAGTTGGTTGGTTGTGGTTTCCTGTTGCAAAACTGCTTAATTTCTTCTTCCCACTTATATAATATATCCTCTCAAATTTCCTTGTCATTTCTACTTCCCAAATCATCTTTTATTTGGCTTGCTTCCTTTTCCAGATGAAGACTTGGTCACAGTTCTCTGTCAGACCACTCACACAAACTACGTACCTTTCCTTTCACAGAATTGAGTTTTACGCCTCCCATGAGACTGAAAACGGAAGAAGTTCCACTTGGGATCATCAGTTTCCTAATTTTACGACTTGTGATAAATGCACCCCTAGAAGAAGAAGTTAATATGAATGCATGTGCGTATCTGCTCCACCAATAATTGTTGGCCAATAATCTAGACAGGGAGCATTTATTTTAGTTAGAGATTTCACATTTAAATGTTTGCATTGTAAAATACAGAATTTTGTTACGAGTTGTGAAACATTTATGTCAAATTATAATTATAAAATTTATCAGTATATATGAAATTAATAGAAATTAGAGGAGAACCCCATTTTGAAAAAAGGACTAGGAACTCTCCATTCTTTGTATATTCCTCATCATCTCTCTCTTCCATCATCATGACATTACATTTCAACACATTTTAAATCTGGACCTTAAAATGAAGAATCTCCATGCATTTCAATTGAAATAGAGAGAATTCTAATTCTTTGAAAATGGACTTCCAACCTTGCATGGCAAGATGGTGAACACTTGGTATAAGTAGAGAAGAGAATAAAAGGTTCAATATAATTACGTAGACAGTCATGCACTAAACATTGACACAAAAGTGAACACAGATGCTTACGCTTCTAACAAACAAGCACACCTCGTAAATAAATTTAAGGGATTAGAATTCTCTTCATTACGCTTATCCTTTAATTTCTCCTCATATACAAAACAAAATAAAATTTATGGCAAACAAATTTGTATAGAGAAAAACTGGAGAATTTGTGTGTAATGGAAGAAATCTTGATCCAAACTTAATTAACCTCTGTCCTCTTTTTTTTTTTTATTTGAGAAACCAATGTCCTCTTCTTCTTTTTTATATGAGAAATTGGTATGTCCTTAATTAGGCTCAAGCTATTTTTTCCACAACTCAACAACACGGGTGAGTGATTCATAAGAGGATCCGCCACAAACCAATGCCTTTTCTGCACTCTCTTGTAACTCTTTAGCCCTACGCCTCAGGATCTTACCTTCTTCACCTTCCATTACCAACCTCACCACCCTTTCTATCTCCTCCCTCCTTATCACTCTCTCTCCATCCCTTGCCGCGGGCTTCACCGCCACCCCAACCTCCTCCGTCAGCATCGTTGCATTCATCTTCTGTTCCGCGTATAAAGGCCATGCAATCATTGGCACGCCATGCACCATACTTTCCAACGTTGAATTCCAACCGCAATGAGACATGAACCCTCCGGTGGCCTCATGACAGAGCACCGCCACTTGTGGGGCCCACGAGGGCACCACTAGCCCCGCTCCCTCCATTCTTCTCACAAACCCCTCCGGCAAATACGCCACCGGATCATTTCCGTCGCTCCCCACGATGAAAAACGTTGCAAAAGCGCTCACGTCGTTGGGTGTTCGTACTACTAGAATAAATCTTTGCTTACTTGCTTCCAAACCCCAAGCCAACTCAGTGAGTTGCTCACCACTCAAAGTTCCACCACTACCAAGTGCCACGAAAAGAACAGAGTCACGTGGTTGATTATCCAACCATGCCATTATATACCTGTCCGATTGGGCCACTGGATCATCATGTTTGACTAATGGCCCAATCGGATAAATAGGAGGTGTAGGAATATTTGTATAACATGGATCTTGTTTTAGGGCATTAAGCCATGTGGATGTGGATTCCAAGTGTTCCCAAGTGTTTACTAATATTCCAGCAGCCATAGGTAACCTACTCACATGAAGTAAGAACCAGTTGTACTCATTAATCTTCCGGTCCCTAATCTGATCCAGTAAATCATCTATCCGGATAGGTTTACAACCTGGGAGTTGAATCGGTTCGGGTAAATCCACATATTCGCCTTTGACTTCCCGGTCAAGTATTGGAAGGTAAAGTGATAAAGCAAGGGCTTGTGTAGTGCTTGTGAAAAAAGTGTAGACCGGAATAGAAAGTTCTTGGCAGACCATGAAGGCTTGAGTGACGAAGATATCAATGATTAGGGCTTCGAGCCGGTTCAGGTCAATGAGAATGGACCGGAGCGGTTTAAGGGATTCTTGGCAGATAAGAGAGATGCGGGTCAAAATTGGCATGTTATCGGAGATTATGCTGGAGACATCGACCGGCGGGAGCTGGATGACACGGAGGTTGGCCGGGAGGGCGGAGGAGTGGAGGAGGTTGTTTTGGGCGGTGGAGGCTTCAGTGGTGATGACGAGGAAGCTGACGTGGAACTTGTGGATGATGACGAGGCGCTTGGCAAATTCCAAGAGAGGGATGACGTGGCCCATGCCGGGGCTTGGGAGGATGGCTACATGGGGTTTTACGGCTTCATCAACCACCACCTCCATGGCTGATTTAAAAAGGATGTATATATAATTATGTTTATATATATATATATATATATATATATGTGTGTGTGTGTGTCTGTGTGTGTGTATAAATGGAAAAGTATATATAACTTAAATATATATTGTAATGCATGGAAAATGAATGGCAATTCGATATATATAGGTACCAAGCCAAAGGACCTGGCTGCACGTAGTTGAGATTATGATATAACAATATTCATGTTTCTTTTTTTTGTTCAAGGATCAGATTCCATGTATAATGTTGACACACAATTCGCATGTAATTAAGCATATAGAAACTTATTGCATTTACAACCCATATCCACAAAGAGATACTAAAACAGCATATGATGCAACTATTGATCGATACACCAAATGCAAAAAGTTCATATACACTTGCATGTATATAAGTTAAGGGCATTTGATGTAATATTCACCAAAATATATTGTTTAAATATGCAGGGTCGGTCCTAAGAATTTGGAGGTCCTGTGCGAGAAAAAAATAGGGGCCCTCTCGCATATAAAAATACTAATTTTTTTATCAGCACCAATATATAAAGCACAATTTATATCAAAATTCATCATTAATTAAAATAATAAATGTCAACGTCGAGTAACAAAATTATCAATTATAAAAGAAAATATAACTAAAACTTCAATAAAGTATTAATTAAAAAGAAAAGGTAGCTAAAACTTAAATGGACAATAAACTTCACACGATCGCTAGCATCATTCTTGTATTTTTTGCTGCAAAATCATCAATCAAACTTCCATAATCAATTTTCTACATATACACAAAAAATTCGGGGGCCCTCCGAATTTGGAGGCCCTGTGCGGTCGCCCCTTCTGCACCCCCTCAGGGCCGGCCCTGTAAATATGTAATCATTTTTAATTACTCCCTCTATTTTGAAAAAAAATGTCTTATTTTTAAAGGTAATTCTTTTACTAAATTTAAATAATACATTGTACATATTTATAAATTACTAAATACTTGCATTATTTGTACACTAATAATAATCTCATGTTCCAACTTATGCATTGTTTTAATTATTGAATAATCTGGATTAAATGCAGAACAAGACGATGTTTACACAGCATATGCCAATTGGTCGTTATACTTGTTGTAGCAAAGAGGCAAAGATGCTGAGGAACAAAGTGAGGAATATAATTACACATCTCTCTCAAGCTCTAGTGGGAAAAAGGAAGTTGTTAAACTGACACTGGGTTGAAGGCTATTTTGGCAAGAACAGTTGGTAGGGCATTATGGTAGTCTCATCGCGAAAGTAATTACTCTATCGGTTCTGAAATTAGAGATTCAATTTAACTTTTGGAGTCAAACAATCGACGGCATATTAAACTTCAAATTGATGTGAATTTACTCAATTAAACTATAAATTATTTCATTAATTCTAAACTTTTATGAGTCATATTAATTTT
The DNA here is from genome assembly GCA_020205555.1 of Panax stipuleanatus. Classification (NCBI taxonomy): domain Eukaryota; kingdom Viridiplantae; phylum Streptophyta; class Magnoliopsida; order Apiales; family Araliaceae; genus Panax; species Panax stipuleanatus. The sequence continues at coordinate 128,888,799 of CM035118.1, forward strand.
AAAGTATATATTGTCGTTTGAACTTAAAAATCAAATTGTATTAATTTTAACAAATACAATTATTATAACAGTAAGTATATAACAAAAATTATTAATTAAAAAATTATTTTATTAATTTTAATTAAACTTTTATGAGTCATATTAATTTTAAAGTATATATTGTCATTTGAACTCAAAAATCAAATTGTATTTTAATTTTGGAACGGAGGGAGTATTTATTTTGCTAACTAACGGTGTAATGTTTTTAATCTTTATAGAATCTGCACTTGTTACATTGGACTTTAATGTGATTTTTTTTTATATATTATAGGTTTGTTCATCTGTCAATTCATTTTTCAAGTTATAAATATTTATGCATATTAATAACACAATTTTCTCGATAAAATCAGGATTAGGATCCCCTCTATTATACTTATTCTCTTATTTCGCCCAATATATTACACAAATATTACATTTAAAAACAAAATAAAATTCGTTGCAAACAATTAACGATGCAATAAAATTCGTCGCAAACAATTGTCTATCTAAAAATATCGCTAAAAATAATATTTATGTTGCTTAATATGTATGGAGAGAACGTGTAATGGTTAATCCGCCTCGTATGACATTGGTATTGTTTAGATTTGTTCAAATATTGTTTTGAAACATGTATTATATTTAATAGAGTTCACTTAAAGTCGTCTATATGTTGGTAAATAATTTTAGGGTGAATTTTGGGTCAAACAGTAGAGTTGAAATCGGACTTTTCGGTCTAAAAGACAACAAAAAATTTAAACAAAACCAACAATTTTGGGCCATCTGGCCCAACTGAAGTGGAGGACACTTTGGCGCATGATAATTGGGTTTGGATGTATTTAGAATAACTTGGGCCTAATGAATTAATAATAGTATATGACAAGTTGTCATTTTCTCCTAATCACTCCCACGCTTACGTCACTGGCACACAAAACAATGCTGTTCGAAAAAATCTACTATTAGGCAGCTCAAATTTTCTCTTTCACACAAAAAAACACACTGTTAACTCCATGGAAGCTAAACCTTCGAATCCTCCGTTTTCAGAAAACCCTAAAAACTCCACAATAGCAAAACCAAACCCGAAAGACAGGGACTTTTTAATTCATCTCGAAGCTTATCTCGCCAAGCGGGATGGAGTTGATAAGCTCCTCAAAATCTCACGATACGCCACCAAAATCATACTCGCATCCTCTGTTCTCCCCGAAACCCTAACCTTAACTGCGAGATTGAAAAGCTTCGAATCGAGCGTCGGCGTGAGCCGGAAAGCTTTCCGGCTCGGGAAATTCGTTCAGGATGTGAATGCTCTTAGAAGTTCATCATTTGATTCGAAGGAAGACTTAATTCTCTCTTGCATTGCTTATGGAGGTGAGGGTTTGTATTATTTTGTTGAGCAGTTTATTTGGTTGGCTAAATCGGGGTTAATTGATAGTAAGCATTCGTGTAATTTGCAAAAGATTTGTGCTTGGGCTGAGGTTATTGGTTATATTGGAAGTATTAGTTTGAAAATTAGGGATTTGAGGAGAATTGGTGAGGATGAGGCGTGTTTGGTATCGACTATTGAAGTTTCAGAGATGAGAGGGGTTAAATGTGGTGAGGAAAAGGAGAAGCTTTGGAAATTGAGACAGAAGAAGTTGATGAAGAGGCTTTCTGTTGTGCAGGATTTGGCTGATGGGTTGATGGCATTAGCGGATATTTGGGATGGGAAAGGGCAGTTTTCCGGGCCCGTTTTGTTATCATCTGCCGGGCTTTTGTCTGCACTTATTAGTACTCACAAGAATTGGTTGTCTTGCTGATTGTGGTGACAAGTTGATCAGGTATTACTTGTTGTTAGGATGTTGCTAGTTGAATTATCATGTTGGATAGATTTGTATGATTTGTTGCATAAAATGTGAGGGAGAAAGAGGCTCCTGAAACTTATAATGGGAACCCAGGGAAGTTCTTGGGGTTCCCCTATTTTTTTACATTTTCCACGAATGAATAATACTGATATTTTCCCTTTTAAAAATGCAACATCTGTCTTGGCAATTTTGAATTTAATCATTGAATGATGAATTCTTATAACTCATTGTTATAGGTAACTGGTATCCAAGTCTGCAATCATCGGACCTTTATTTCATTGGTTAATTAAATATATTAGACAAAGAAAGTTATAGTGGTGACTAAATAAAGTATTATACAATGAAAATTTAGTGGAATTGGGAATGATTAGTTTTTCTATAGTTATGCTTTTGTTTTTGTTTATTTCTCTCCAAACCATGTTTTCTAACTTGAAAAATAATCATTTGCCGTAAGTTTCTAACAGTTTGTGCCAAGCAAACATGAGAAACAAACACATCTTTCTTTAGCTTGAGAACTTTAGTGTAAGTTGTCTCGTGTGCCTGTTACTAGCAACATGATATTGTTAGAGATGTGCGTGTGATCTAAAGATAGGTGATCTATTGTCGCTCTTTAATGTCTTCATTTATGCTATGTGCGCCTACAATATACTATAAGCTTTATTGTTGCTAAGCATTTTACTCTTAACTTGGTCAGTTGGTTGAACCTCTAGGACTGAAGTATGTTGTAGTGTGAGGTTGTTTATAGAGGATATTAAGATGGAAATTTGATCATTGATCGTTTATAGAGGATATTAAGATGGAAATGTGATTGTTGATCATATGATATGCTCCACTCCTCCCTCTTCCCTGAAATGGCTCTCTTTATCTTTGTATTTAACAAAAATGGCTCTCTTTAATTATAGGATGGAGAGAGGATATTTGTAGATATAGGATACACTCAAAACACTATTTTTGAGATCTAATGACTGCAAATTACTTTTATGTCAATAAATTAGTGAAAAGTGAAAACTAACATATTAAAGGTTGAATTATGTCTTGCAGTTTTCTTTTTTTCCAATAAGTTTGGATAATATAGGAATAGTAAAACATCATATCAAAGTAAAGGGCATAGCTTATGTCCCTTTATCCACAAAGAGAGAAATCTGAACAAGTCCGCAGCTACTTATAGGGAGACCATAACCATCTTACCAAACATTACAACAAAGCATAAGCTAGTTAATTAGGATATATTGGTAGCAATCCCTAAACACCTCTACTCATTTGGTCTGTAACACACTGCTTAATTAGGATATATTGGTCGAAAGCTCGTTACACGGGTGTCATTGAAAAGCCTAAGAGGACTAGGTATTGCACAGTCAAGTGTGTACACGGGAAAGTGCGAAAAATCGCCCTCGTGGGTAAATAAAAGCATAAATTCCCCTGGTAAGCTTAAGTCTGTTTTCATGTAAAAGATTCGAGATTGCAGAGAAATAGCGTTTTGTGTTTGTTAACTTTCTTCAATTAATGTACTTACGGCTTCAACTATTATACTGCAATATTAGGGAAATAGTTAGATCCCCTTTACGCTCTTCCAGGCATCTTGTTTTCCATTTTTCAAATAGTAAATACAAATGTCAAGTGAACACCCATAAGATCTACTTAATATGCACGCACACGATGAGTGTGATAGTAAATTATTTTTAAAATATATTTATTGATTTAAAGAAAATATAATATAAGAGAAAAATAGATAAAGATAATAAATATAATTGGCCAACTAACTTTAAAAACTGTCGGGTAGTTTTATTTTAACATGTGATAACTGTTCTGAAACCAAATTTAGGAAGAAAAAAAAACCAAAGAGTCCAAAAGTAACCAACTTTTGGCTCTTCCTTAATAATATAGATATAGATACGAGATTGAAAATATCTAAAAGCCTTGCAAAATTCTCCATTTTGCTCAAGGACCTTAAAATTTATTGGAAAAAAAAAACTGAAATTAAGTAGGTAAAGTTGTCTTCATGGCATGAATCTAACCTTTCTAATAAGAATAGGCAAACATAACACACAGGTTTTGGAGATGATAGTCTCTGGGTTGGCTTGTGCCCACTAATTGCAGTCACCGATAAGCAATCAACTGTGCGCTCCTTGAATCTTTGGTAATAATCAAAGGAAAATGTGATTCCAATACAGTTGTTTTGGTTTGTCTTGCAGTCTTTGTGCAGCTTCTATGCAGAGTGAAAGTTTTGTTGATAAGATAGGTGATGTTGCCTGACTAACTAACAAGCGGGTAGAGCATGGACGTTGGAGTGGGTTAGGAAATAATTTCCTACCTTAATCTTATGTGCTCTGAACAGTTGTTTTCTGATATATATATATATTGGAATGATCCATAACATGTATTTACTATAAATCAAAAATGGACAAATAACATCTATTACGTCCGTATGATATATCGACGGCTGGGATCAAAAAAGGAGACACGACGTCTACTAGAAATACTAGCGGACGGATATTTGGCATGGATTGGATGATTATGCATGTTTCAGGGAAGCATGTCTAATTTTAGAGAGAGAAGCTCCTCTTTCTCTCTAACTTTTCTCTTCCTTGTTTCAGAACTAAACTTGATTCTTGTTGGATCTATGTTCTAATCTTTGTTCAATGAATAATCTGTTCTTTGGATCTATGTTTTTTGAGCAGATCCGTGCTTATTCATGGTAAACAATTGAAACGTTCAAAACCCAAATCAACAGCTAAGAAGATTAGACAAAAGTTGGTGTTTAGCTCTATTGGGAATGCTAGTGTTGAGGATAAATCCTTTGATTCCTCAAGATCTCGCTTCAAATATGCTATATCAAGCTTAAAGGATGTTGATTTTGATTTTTCTGATCAATTTAGCAATTCAGATGAAGTCAACGACTAATTATGACCAATAATCCCAAGTCAGATTTTGTGTGTGTGTGTGTGTGTGAAACTTTGTAATTCAGATTTTATTTTTGGATAAATAGGGGGTTCCCTCAACTCTATCATACCATGGTTTGTCAAAAAAAAAACTGACCTCTTGGAAGTTTGTTCTTTTAAATGAATGTTGGGGCTTGTTTATTTGGGTCAAGAGGATTTGTTGGACTATGTCCACGTGGAGGAAGTCCCCCCCCCCCCCACACGTAGGAATCTGTTTTGGACAGTGGGAGAGCTTTAAGGAATCTATGATTCCTAACTATATTTAATTTTTAATTTCTAAGGAAATAGTCTGGATAGTGTCCCCGACTTCCTTTCTTTAAGAGATTCACTCCTATTCCATTATGGTATCCCTATAATGAGGAATTTTATTCCTATACGGCGACGGGCATGGAGAAAGGAGGTGTGATTATTATTATAAATACAAGGCTACATCTTGATTTACATGTATCTCATTATTTTTCAACAATAAAGCTTAAAGCCTATATTGTTAATCTTATTCAGCCTGTACTTATTCTCATACCGGAGCTCAGGCCGTCAAGTTTCTCTGTGTGACTTCGTTTCTGTGCAGGATTGAACGCGTTGTTGGTGATTGGGTGCGTGGACGAATCTTGGTGTTAACATTGGCGCTAGAAAGAGGGTTGTTTAGTACTAGTTAATTTTTCAATCACCTAGGAGTTTAATTGGAGTTATGGCGACAAGCAAGGCGAAAACAGCCTCATCACGGGACAAATCAACGATCGACCCCTCTTCTCAACCTAGGGGTTCGGTCAAGGACAGATTGGGGCATTCCCCTCATGTCTCTTACAGGCTCGGGTCCCACAAAACTTTGTGGGCCCATCAAAGGAGAAGACGGTTGGTCAGGAGGCGATTGTTCTTGGCCACATAGAAGACGACATACCCTCATAGTCGTGCCGAAGACAGAAGTTCAAAACGCACTGGTCGGGGGACGAAAGAGAGTCGATCTTAGTTAGAAAGATGCAATAGAATAAAAACGCTAAGGAGGCCTTGTGCCTTCAGCAAAAAAATTTGGACGCTTAGATGGCATTATTGTTGGTTGAGGAAAAGGTTTCTTCTAGCCATCATCGACGTCGGGAAGTATCGCCAAAGAATCGATCCAGGACATATTGTTCGAACGGTTCTCGACGTGAAAAGAGCAGGCGAAGGAGCCGCTCTAGGGAAGGTTCAGCGAAGGACGAGGGAAGTCAGGACGAAAGCAGCGGGCGGCTTCTCCGGACCATGAGTGGGATAGGCATATGACATCCACCGAAAGGAGGATTCTGACTCCCTCGCAAAGAGAGTAGCAGAGTTAGAGCAAAAACTTGCAGCGACGAATCAGGAGAAGGATTATTCGATTGACCCGACTTCACCATTCTCCCCAGAGATTGATCGGGTTCGGGATGACCCCAATAAGAAGGCCTCACACATGGAGAGTTATGATTGCACCGAAGATCCGTATTATCACAACCAGGCATATGACCGACTTATGAAGTTCTACGACTATTCCGATGTTGCGAAGTGTCAAATATTCATCACTACCATCAGGAAGGAGGCTCGACAGTGGATGATGTCGCTGGCCCCGAATTCAATCTCGTCATGGAAGGAGCTTTGTGACAAGTTTCATGGTCGATTTAGGAGTAATAAAAGGAGGGGAAAGTCGACCGGTTCCTTAGTGGAGATAAGGCAATATTCCAACGAGACTTTGAGCCAATATGTAAGGAGATTTCGAGAGGCTGTCGGAGCAGCGACGGACTTGAATGGTCCTCAGGCCCTTAGATATTTCCAGATTGGATTGGACGTGGTGAGGTTAAAGAAGATGGTGAAAGACTTGATGTTCAACACCTCGAAGGATCTGTTTAAAGCATATGATAGGGCGAAAAGTTTCATAGTGATCGAAGAAGCTATGCGGAGTTTGAAGCAAAACACATTGTCTTCTAAAAAGCCCAAAGATCGGGATAGGAATAACCATCCCAGGTCAGACAGCAATAACAAATCAGATAATCAGACGAAGAAGAACTACAACAATGGGGGTTTGAGAGGATGTCAACCATCTTTCTCGAACCGTGGAGTTAACAAAGTATATACCCCTCTCGATACTAATCGAGCGAAGATATAGGAGGAGATAAGAGAAGCATACTTTGAACCCTGCCCAAATAATACCCGTCCATAGAGAGGAAACTACAATAGAAACTGCAAGTTGGTTCAGTATGTCCCTGGCTGGGATGTAGACCGAGCAAATCGGCCTACACGCCCATCAAAAAATGGGTTTTGGGCTTCACTTTTTTAGCCCATGAAAATCTGGGCGTGTTTTGCCTGACCCAATTTTAGCCCGACCCGTGAAGGCCCAACCCGTGGGCGCCCATCCCACCCGTCCCTTTAAAAAAATCCACTTCACTGCAGCCTACTACAGCTACTTCAGTGATTCAGCAAACCAAATGCTTTAATCCCAAAGCTGCAAAGTAGATTCAACACAACACTCAATAGTGCACTAAATGTTGATTAGTTTAGTTTGTTAGCAGTCACTACATTTCAATTTGAATTTTATTAAATAGCATTTGTGATTTACAGACTTTCAAAATAAATAAAAAAGCAAAATAAAAGAAAAAGCCGCGCGGGTTGGCCCAGCCCAACTCGGGCCACGAGCCGTTTACTTTCAATCCATTAAAAGCTGAGCTGTTTTGGCCCAGCCCACCAATGGCCCGGCCTGACGATGGCCCAACTCGTTTAGGCCAGCCCGGTCCGTTTGCCAAGTCTACCGGAATGGTTCAGGGAGGAGACAGAATAACACCAATCAGGAGCAGAACCCTCAGTCGCAACCTGAACAGGTGCAAACAGCTCAGCGAATGGTAGATGTGATAACGGGTAGCTCGGTTGTACTGGATTTTATGCTCACAGTGTTCGAACAGCTTGCCAGGAGGAAGGATCGGTAGTACCCTGGCACAATCATCTCTTTTTCTGATGGGGATTACCCATCGGAAACTATTGAACCGCATAAAGGAGCACTGGTTATTACCGCACAAGTTGGATCGATGGGCATGAAGAGGATCATGATCGATAACGGTTCCTCGATCGACATATTGTACGCATGGTGCGTACTGAAGGATGGATTTGGAAGGAAAGACGATGGAGATCGGGCAGGAGCCTCCTCTGTATGGATTCAGTAACGACTCAATTCGCGTAGCGGGTACTATTGAATTGTTGGTTATCTTCGGTGCAACTCCTCGGTAAGTTGAAGTGAACTGTAAATTTTTTGTGGTACATGTAGATTCGACATACAACGCCATATTAGGGAGGATGACACTGACGGCTCTACAAATGGTGACTTCCATACCCCATTTCAAAATAAAGTTCCACATACCAAGCGGTGTCAGTGAAGTCACTGGGGACAAGGAAGTGTTATTGGAATAGAGTATGGGTTAGTAAGCAAAGACAGACTATGGCGATCGAGGTTGAGTCGTTTACCGAAGGAAGCACGTAACCCTTCACTCTATCGGCCGAAGAGACAGAAGACATCGAGTTGATCCCAAGAAAAAAGGATAAAACAATTAAGATTTGGTCGGGTTTGCAGGGGCCCTTTCAGACGGGATTGATAGAGTTGCTCCAAGTTTATGTTGATATCTTTGCGTGGGTATCTAATGATATGTCGGGGATTAATGAATCTGTTGTCCTACACAAGTTGAATGTGGAACTTGCCAGGAAACTTGTCTAGCAGAAGAGGAGAATCTTTTCCCCGGAGCGACAGCAGATTATTGATGACGAGGTGGCCAAGTTACTAGCGACCGACTTTATATTTGAGATTGATTATCCTGAATATAATATAATATAATATAATATATAAATATAATAGTAATATAATATCTAATCTATAATATAATATTATTTAATATAATATAATATAATATAATATAATATATAATATCTAATATTTAATAAAATATAATATAATATATACAATATCTAATATAATATATAATATAATATAATATTTAATATCTAATATAATATAATAATATTTATTCAATTTTTAATTTAAATAATACCTTTGCTATTGAAATTTCTTCATACTTGAAAATATCAACATTAATCCAACTTCAAGTAGCTGAATCTCCAATCTTTTATCGTCATCTCCTGGAATCTTACATGGTTGTGAGTTGTACATTACAAAAAATTCACTCAACCTTTCCAAGCCACATTTTACCTCAAAGAATACAAAGAATATCAATACATATTCAAAAGGGTGCCCCCAAGTGAAAAATTATCTCTCAACAAAAGTATAAAATAAATTGAATATTAAAAATACAATATAACAAATACACTAAATAGATATACGAAAAAACTCATTCAAAATTCATATCACAATAAGGCTAACACGAAAAAAACTCATTCAAAATTCATATCACAATAAGGCTAAGACATGATTTTTGGTAGTTTAATAAAGAAGGTTACCAACGAAGCATCACATTCAAGCAAAATCAATCAAAAAAATTACAATATTCCAAACAAAGTTTAGAATATATAAAATATATAATATAATATAATATCTAATATAATATAATATCTAATATCTAATATATAATATAATCTCTAATATATAATATCTAAATTAATTTAATAATATATATAATATCTAATATAATACAATATAATACTAATATAATATAATATATGTTATATATATAATATATAATATCTAATATAATAATAATATCTAATATAATAATATCTAATATAATATAATATAATATAATATCTAATATATAATCTATCTATATCTAATATCTAATATATAATTTAATTTAATATAATAATAATAATATAATATAATATATAATATATAAAATATATAAATTAATTTAATAATATCTAATATAATATAATATAATAACTAATATAATATAATATATGTTATATATATAATATCTAATATCTAATATAGCATAACATAACATAAATAAAATAATATAATATAATATATAATATAATATCCAATATCTAATCTCTAATATAATATAATATAATATAATATAATATATAATATATAAATATAATAATAATATAATATCTAATCTATAATATTAATTCAATTTTTAATTTAAATAATACCTTTGCTATTGAAATTTCTTCATACTTGAAAATATCAACATTAATCCAATTTCAAGTAGCTGAATCTCCAATCTTTTATCGTCATCTCCTGGAATCTTACATGGTTGTGAGTTGTACGTTACAAAAAATTCACTCAACCTTTCCAAATCACATTTTACCTCAATGAATACAAAGAATATCAATACATATTCAAAAGGGTGCCCCCAAGTGAAAAATTATCTCTCAACAAAAGTATAAAATAAATTGAATATTAAAAATACAATATAACAAATACACTAAATAGATACACGAAAAAACTCATTCAAAATTCATATCACAATAAGGCTAAGACATGATTTTTGGTAGTTTAATCGATAACCACCAACGAAGCATCACATTCAAGCAAGACCAATCAAAAAAATTACAATATTCCAAACAAAGTTTAAAATATATAAAATATAAACTATAATATAATATAATATCTAATATATAATATCTAATATAATAAATATCTAATATCTAATATATAATATATAATATATCTCTAATATATAATATATAATATCTAAATTAATATAATATAATAACTAATATAATATAATATATGTTATATATATAATATATAATAATATCTAATATCTAATATGTAATATATAATATAATTTAATATAATAATAATATAATATAATATAATATATAATATATAAAATATCTAAATTAATTTAATAATATCTAATATAATATAATATAATAACTAATATAATATAATATATGTTATATATATAATATATAATATCTAATATATAATATAATATCTAATATATATATCTAATATCTAATATAACATAACATAATATATAATAATATAATATAATATAATATCCAATATCTCTAATCTCTAAAATAATATAATATAATACAATATATAATATCCAATATCTAATCTCTAATATAATATAATATAATATATAATGTATTATAATATAATATCTAAATCTAAATAATATATAATATATATAATATTATTATAATATATAATAATAAATAGTGTATCTCATGTTCTAAGAGAAGTAAAGATTTCTAAATTGAGTAAGCTTGATAAGAAGTAACCTGCAAAATATTTTTTTTAAACTTTTGTTTAAACTTATATCGCATTAGTACAATATTATTCAAATAACAATTTTTAATTTAAATAATACCTTTGCTATTGAAATTACTTCATGCTTGAAAATATCAACATTAATCCAATTTGAAGTAGCTGAATCTCCTCCAATCTTTTATCGTCATCTCCTGGAATCTTACATGGTTGTGAGTTGTACGTTACAAAAATTCACTCAACCTTTCTAAACCACACTTTACCTCAAAGAATACAAAGAATATCAATACATATTATTCAAAAGGGCCCAAGTGAAAAATTATCTCTCAACAAAAGTATAAAATAAATTGAATATTAAAAATACAATATAACAAATACACTATTTGGATACACGAAAAAATTCATTCAAAATTCATATCACAATAAGGCTAAGACATGATTTTTGGTAGAAGACCAACGAAGCATCACATTCAAGCAAGACCAATCAAAAAAATTACAATACTCCAAACAAAGTTTAGAATATATAAAATATAAAATATAATATAATATAATATCTAATATCTAATATATATAATATAATCTAATATATAATATATATAATATCTAAATTAAATTAATATATATTCTAATACAATATAATATAATAACTAATATAACATAATATATGTTATATATATATATAATATCTAAATTAATTTAATAATATCTAATATAATATAATATAATAACTAATATAATATAATATATGTTATATATATAATATCTAATATCTAATATCTAATATCTAATATTATAAAATTATAATACAATATATCTAATATTATAATTTAATATATATAATGTAATATAATATAATATAATATAATATATTAATATCTAATAATATAATATAATATAATATCTAATATCTAATATATATATATATATATTTATATATATAATATAATATCTAATAATATATAATAATAATATCTAATATCTAATATAACATAACATAATATATAATATAATATAATATAATATCTAATCTCTAATCTCTAAAATAATATAATATAATATATAATATCCTATATCTAATCTCTAATATAATATAATATTATATATAAATATAATAATAATATAATATCAAATCTATAATATTATATCTAATATATAATATAATGTATAATATAATATAATAATATATAATATAATATATAATAATAATATATAATATAATATCTAAATCTAAATAATATATAATATATATATAATATATAATATATAATATAATAATAATAATAATAATAATGTACCTCATGTTCTAAGAGAAGTAAAGACTTGTAAATTGAGCAAGCTTGATAAGAAGTGATATAACCTGCAAAATATTTTTTTTAAACTTTTGTTCAAACTTATATCGCATTAGTACATATTATTCAAATAACAAATTTTAACTTAAATAATATACCTTTGCTATTGAAATTTCTTCATGCTTGAAAATATCAACATTAATCCAATTTCAAGTAGCTGAATCTCCAATCTTTTATCGTCATCTCTTGGAATCTTACATGGTTGTGAGTTGTACGTTACAAAAATTCACTCAACCTTTCCAAACCACACTTTACCTCAAAAAATACAAAGAATATCAATACATATTCAAAAGGGCCCAAGTGAAAAATTATCTCTCAACAAAAGTATAAAATAAATTGAATATTAAAAATACAATATAACAAATACACTATTTAGATACACGAAAAAACTCATTCAAAATTCATATCACAATAAGGCTAGGATATGATTTTTGGTAGTTTAATCAATAACCACCAACGAAGCATCACATTCAAGCAAGACCAATCAAAAAAATTATAATATTCCAAACAAAGTTTAGAATATATAAAATATAAATATAATATAATATATATAATATCTAATATATATAATATCTAATATAATCTAATATATAATATATATATATATATAATATCTAAATTAATTTAATATATATAATATCTAATATAATATAATATAATATATGTTATATATATATAATATATAATATAATTATAATATCTAATATATAATCTATCTAATATCTAATATATAATAGAAATTTTTTAACATCCCTTAGGGCACATGTTAAGTACACAGTTCAAAAGAATATTCCTTTGAATTGTGTGTATATTTCCTTGAACTTGGTGCAAATGCAGAAAATCAAGAGAATATAATATTATATCTAATATATAATATAATGTATAATAATAATATATAATATAATATCTAAATCTAAATAATCTATAATCTATAATATCTAATATATATATATATATAATATATAATATATAATATATAATATATATAATATTATAATAATAATAATAGTAATGTACCTCATGTTTTAAGAGAAGTAAAGACTTCTAAATTGAGCAAGCTTGATAAGAAGTGATATAATCTGCAAAATATGTTTTTTGAACTTTTGTTCAAACTTATATCGCATTAGTACATATTATTCAAATAACAATTTTTAATTTAAATAATATACCTTTGTTATTGAAATTTCTTCATGCTTGAAAATATCAACATTAATCCAATTTCAAGTAGCTGAATCTCCAATCTTTTATCGTCATCTCCTGGAATCTTACATGGTTGTGAGTTGTACGTTACAAAAATTCACTCAACCTTTCCAAACCACACTTTACCTCAAAAAACACAAAGAATATCATTACATATTCAAAAGGGCCCAAGTGAAAAATTATATCTCAACAAAAGTATAAAATAAATTGAATATTAAAAATACAATATAACAAATACACTATTTAGATACACGAAAAAACTCATTCAAAATTCATATCACAATAAGGCTAGGACATGATTTTTGGTAGTTTAATCAATAACCACCAACGAAGCATCACATTCAAGCAAGACTAATCAAAAAAATTATAATATTCCAAACAAAGTTTAGAATATATAAAATATAATATTATATAATATAATATAATATCTAATATATATAATATCTAATATAATCTAATATAATATATATATAATATCTAAATTAATTAATATATATAATATCTAATATAATATAATATAATAACTAATATAATATAATATATGTTATATATATATATATATATATATATAATATAATTATAACATCTAATATATAATCTATCTAATATCTAATATATAATAGGAATTTCTTAACATCCCTTAGGGCACATGTTAAGCACACAGTTCAAGAGAATATTCCTTTGAATTGTGTGTATATTCCCTTGAACTTGGTGCAAATGCAGAAATCAAGAGAATATGCACACAATTCAAGAGAATATTCTGTTGAATTGTGTGCTTAGCATGTGCCCTTAGGGCACATGTTAAGAGGACCCTATATAATATATAATATAATCTAATAATATATATAATATAATATCTAAATTAATAGAATAATATATATAATATCTAATATAATATAATATAATATAATAACTAATATAATATAATATAATATATGTTAAGTTATAATATATAATATAATTTAATATAATATATAATATATAATATAATATCTATTATATAATATAATATCTAATATATATATATATATATATATAATATTATATATAAATATAATAATAATATAATATCAAATCTATAATATTATATCTAATATATAATATAATGTATAATATAATATAATAATATATAATATAATGTATAATAATAATATATAATATAATATCTAAATCTAAATAATATCTAATATATATATATATATATATATAATATATAATATATAATATATATAATATAATAATAATAATAATAATAATGTACCTCATGTTCTAAGAGAAGTAAAGACTTGTAAATTGAGCAAGCTTGATAAGAAGTGATATAACCTGCAAAATATTTTTTTTAAACTTTGTTCAAACTTATATCGCATTAGTACATATTATTCAAATAACAAATTTTAACTTAAATAATATACCTTTGCTATTGAAATTTCTTCATGCTTGAAAATATCAACATTAATCCAATTTCAAGTAGCTGAATCTCCAATCTTTTATCGTCATCGTCCTGGAATCTTACATGGTTGTGAGTTGTACGTTACAAAAATTCACTCAACCTTCCAAACCACACTTTACCTCAAAAAATACAAAGAATATCAATACATATTCAAAAGGGCCCAAGTGAAAAATTATCTCTCAACAAAAGTATAAAATAAATTGAATATTAAAAATACAATATAACAAATACACTATTTAGATACACGAAAAAACTCATTCAAAATTCGTATCACAATAAGGCTAGGACATGATTTTTGGTAGTTTAATCAATAACCACCAACGAAGCATTACATTCAAGCAAGACCAATCAAAAAAATTATAATATTCCAAACAAAGTTTAGAATATATAAAATATAAAATATAATATAATAGAATATCTAATATATATAATATCTAATATAATCTAATATAATATATATATAATATCTAAATTAATTTAATATATATAATATCTAATATAATATAATATAATAACTAATATAATATAATATATGTTATATATATAATATAATTTATAATATCTAATATATAATCTATCTAATATCTATTATATAATAGGAATTTCTTAACATCCCTTAGGGCACATGTTAAGCACACAGTTCAAGAGAATATTCTTTTGAATTGTGTGTATATTCCCTTGAACTTGGTGCAAATGCAGAAATCAAGAGAATATGCACACAATTCAAGAGAATATTCTGTTGAATTGTGTGCTTAGCATGTGCCCTTAGGGCACATGTTAAGAGGACCCTATATAATATATAATATAATCTAATAATATATATAATATAATATCTAAATTAATAGAATAATATATATAATATCTAATATAATATAATATAATATAATAACTAATATAATATAATATATGTTAAGTTATAATATATAATATAATTTAATATAATATATAATATATAATATCTATTATATAATATAATATAATATATAATATAATATCTATATATATATATATATATATATATATATAAATATATAATAATAATATCTAATATCTTTTAACATAACATAATATATAATAATATAATATAATATCCAATATCTAATCTCTAATATCTAATATAATATAAATATAAATATATTATTTATATAATATATTAATCTAATATCTAATATAATATAATATGTAATAATATAATATAATATATTAATAATATAATATAATATATATAATATCTAATTTATAATATATATAGTATATAATAATATATATTATAATATAATATAATATATATATATACATTATATATAAAATATATAATATATAATATTATAATAATATCTAATATAATATATAAATATAATATAATATATTATTTATATAATATATTTAATCTAATATCTAGTAATAATATATAATAATAATAATAATAAATATAATATATATAATAATATAATATAATATTAATATATATATCTATATATATATAATATCTAATTAATTAATTTAATATATAGTAATATCTAATATAATATAATATAATACTATATATAATATAGTATATATATATATATATATATAATATAATTAGTAATATCTAATATATAATCTATCTAATATCTAATATATACTAGGAATTTCTTAACATCCCTTAGGGCACATGCTAAGCACACAGTTCAATAGAATATTCCTTTGAATTGTGTGTATATTCCCTTGAACTTGGTGCAAATGCAAAAATCAAGAGAATATGCACACAATTCAAGAGAATATTCTGTTGAATTGTGTGCTTAGCATGTGCCCTTAGGGCACATGTTAAGAGGACCCTATATAATATATAATATAATCTAATAATATATATAATATAATATCTAAATTAATAGAATAATATATATAATATCTAATATAATATAATAACTAATATAATATAATATATGTTAAGTTATAATATATAATATATAATATATAATATATAATATAATATCTATTATATAATATAATATATAATATATAATATATAATATAATATCTAATATATATATATATATATAATATCTAATATCTAATATATATATATATAATAGTATCTAATATCTAATATATAATAATAATATCTAATATCTTTTAACATAACATAATATATAATAATATAATATAATATCCAATATCTAATATAATATAATATAAATATATTATTTATATAATATATTTAATCTAATATCTAATATAATATAATATGTAATAATATGTAATAATATAATATAATATATATAATATCTAATTTATAATATATATACATTAATGATATATAAAATATATAATATCTAATATTATAATAATATCTAATATAATATATAAAATATAATATAATATATTATTTATATAATATATTTAATCTAATATCTAATATAATATATAATAATAATAATATAATATAATATATTAATATTAATAATATAATATAATATATATATAATATCTAATTTATAATATATATAAAATATATAATAATAATATATATATAAATATTATAATATAATATAATATAATATTAATATATATATATATATATATATAATTATTTATATAATACATTTAATCTAATATATATATCTAATATAATATAATATATAATAATATATTATAATATATAATATATATATATATATATATATAATTTTATTATTATATAATATATAATATAATATAATAGTGTACCTTGTGTGTTCCAAGAGAAGTAAAGACTTCTAAATTGAGCAAGCTTGATAAGAAGAATCAATACAACCTGCAAAATTTTGTTAAAATTTTGTTCAAACTTATTTCGCATTAGTACAATATTATTCAAATAACAATTTTTAATTTAAATAATAATACCTTTGATATTAAAATTTCTTCATGCTTGCAAATTTATCAACATTAATCCAATTTCAAGTAGCTGAGAATCTCCAATCTTTTATCGTCATCTCTTGGAATCTTACATGGTTGTGAGTGTGAGTTACACGTTACTAAAAAATCACTCAATCTTTCCAAACCACACTCTAGCCTCACAATTTTAAGTTCTACATTACAAAATTTTCACTTGGCACAACCATATCTCTCTACATACAAAGAATATCAATACATATTCAAAAGGGTGCCCCAAGTGTAAAATTATCTCTCAACAAAAGTATAAAATAAATTGAATATTAAAAATACAATATAACAAATACACTAAATAGATGCACGAAAAAACTCATTCAAAATTCATATCACAATAAGACTAAGACATGATTTTTGGTAGTTTTAATCAATAATCACCAACGAAGCATCACATTCAAGCAAGACCAATACAAAAAAATTACAATATTCCAACCAAAGTTTAGAATATTTATATAAAATATAAAATATGTTACATAGTTTGTATTGGTTTATGAGTTGATCAATATATTATATTATATTATGTATAGATACATATTATATATTATACAAATATAAGATATATATTTTTTATGTTACATATGTGTTTATGGGTCGACCAATATGTGACTATGTGTAAAATGTATCTATACATAATATAATATAATATAATATAGTATATATAGTATAGTATAATATAATATAATATAATATAGTATAATATAATATAATATAATATCACTTTCCTAATTATTTAAAACCTATAAAATTAACCCTCTCCTAGGCTTATACCTAGTTACCCAAATCTATCACAAAATCCAAACCCACTACATTCTTACTACCTCCCCTCCCCTCTCCAAGAAGGCTGCTACTTTTATCAAACCTGTGTTCTCAAACAAAAAATTAAGTTAAAAAAATTAGAATAAAAAAGAAAATATATCGATAAATAGTGTACCTCATGTTGTTCCAAGAGAAGTAAAGAATTCTAAATTGAGCAAGCAAGATAAGAATCAATACAACCTGCAAAATATTTTTAAAATTTTATTCAAACTTATAACACATTAGTGCATAACTAACTAATAATCTGAAGGTGGTGGTGTGGTAGTAGCAATTTAATTCTACGTGAATGGATTTTCAATTCGAAGTAGGGAACATGATAAAGGAACTTTTGCATAAAAACATCTTATGTTTGTGGCCATTTTTTTTAATAAATAAAGGAAAATGAATATGTTCACTAATTTTAGGTTGAATGTGCATTGCGACTAAATATGGAACTGAAAGCGATAAAATAGAACAGTAAAATGTGAATTCCTTCTTTACACCCTCCCATGTATTCACATACCGGCGCATTTAATAGCGACACGAATTAATCATCATATATAGCAACACTAATAAAAATAAGTTGCACCAACATGACATTTCACATTAGCACAAGTAGTTAAACTGGGCCATATCCACAGTTCCAACAAGCAGATATCTACTTAATAGAATTGTATATGTCAAGTTGCACCAACATGACATTTCACATTAGCACAAGTAGTTAAACTGGGTCATATCCACAGTTCCAACAAGCAGATATCTACTTAATAGAATTTTATCTGTCATGTTGGTGCTATAGCTGCAGAGGAATTGTCCAGCAAACCTAGGAGACAGAATCTATAGTATGTGAGGCCCACAACTGTACATCTAGTCAACTACATGACTATATCAGGCATGTAGTTACTTTTTTTTGGGTAAAAAATTACATGGAGTATGTATTTTTGAAAATGTAGTAGAATAATATTATGTATACCCTATAAGCCGCAGAATTTATTCACAACAAGATACCTGTTCAATGACTGTAAGTTTATAGAGAGCAACCAAATAGTAGAAAACTTCAAACTAAATTATACTTCTTGTTATATAATTCACTATGATTGAATGAATTCACACTCAGCCGAGCCTAATTAATTGCCCAAATAAGACAGACATTAACAACAAACAGAACTTTTAAAAGCAAAAACTATATGATTAAAGTCCATCTAAAAAGTTTTTTTTATTAATTTTTTTATTTTTATAAATTTAATAAATAGAGAAAATAAAAAGCCTGTAGAAATAGAATTTAAACTTACATTACTATTTTACAAAAAAGAAAAAGAAAAAGAAAAAAGAGAGTCATACAATGGATATTCCACAAACTCAACAACAGAATTCTATCAATTGAAAATCATCAAATTTATCTTCCCATTTTCCTATTTACAAAAAAGAAAAAAAAAGAAAGTGAGAGTATCATACAATGGATATTCCACAAACTAAACAACAGAATTCTATCAATTGAAAATCATCAAATTTATCTTCCCATTTTCCTATTTACAAAAAAGAAAAAAGAAAGAAAGTGAGAGTATCATACAATGGATATTCCACAAACTCAACAACAGAATTCTATCAATTGAAAATCATCAAATTTATCTCAATGTAGAAACAGATCAGTGCTCATGTAACAAATTTAACTTATGTGACAAACATTTAACTAATCTAACAGATTTTAAATAATCATGAAAAAGATGGTGTTCATGAATCAAATCACAAACCCAAAAATAAAATCATCAAATTTATCTTCCCATTTTCCTATTTACAAAAAAGAAAAAAGAAAGAAAGTGAGAGTATCATACAATGGATATTCCACAAACTCAACAACAGAATTCTATCAATTGAAAATCATCAAATTTATCTCAATGTAGAAACAGATCAGTGCTCATGTAACAAATTTAACTTATGTGACAAACATTTAACTAATCTAACAGATTTTAAATAATCATGAAAAAGATGGTGTTCATGAATCAAATCACAAACCCAAAAATAAAATCATATCAATGGACATCAAATTAAATAAATCTGTCTAAATTTTTCCATACCTGAATAGCTCTGGCCAAGAATTCCTCACCCCCACTACCATTCTCATTCGAAATTATTTTCTCAATCATTTCTTCAGTTGGGTGAATACCAGTGACAGTGTAATACTGCCTCCCAACAGTCTCCTTATACTCTGTCATCATCCTCTGTCGCAAGCCCTGAAAGTCCATCATCAGATCCTTAAGCTTCTTCCTCAGCCCATTAGTCACCCGCCAACCGAGTTCGGTCCACCAGAGTCCCCTCTTTACACCCGGATAACCGCCGGCTCACGGCATTGGACCGGCCCGCCTTCTTCAGCACCGCCAGTACATCGGAATTAATTTCAGAATGCACCCTTCTAAGAAGTTGTAACAGGAAAAGTAAATCATCAACTATATCAACCACAGATGGTTTTTACATTATCCTACTTGAAGTTGTTGCAGTAAGACATGAGAATCTATTTGAATGAATTATCAACTAACAAATTCCTATTTTAACTGTGAAAAAAAAAATAAACTACATAAACAAAACCCTCAATCACCAAAACTTCAAATCTAGGGTACAGGGGAACGTAGAACGGCAATTACAGAAAACATACAATTTTCTGAAAATTCATATACTGAAAACAAAATAAAATATACAATATTTAAACAGGTACTAAGATTGTAGATTGTGTAAATTAGTCGGTGCTCTACAGATCTATATAGATACGAAACATTAATGGAAATAGAGAGATTGAAGACATACCACAAATAGATCTCCTGAATTGAGTGATTCGAACGTTAGACTGAATTTGTTATGGCTGATGAAGGATGAGGATTGACTAATTGAGGATGATAATGGAAAGTGTTAAAACAAATGGGTTTGGGGGTTTCACTATTTCTAGATCTGGTCCGGTCATCTTCCAGCTGAGCCCTAATAATGGGTCCGGGCCTTCTTCAGCACCGCCAGTACATCGGAATTAATCCGATACCAGAGCGATTTCAGGGCTTCGGGCTTGTGCAGCGATTTGCCCTCTTCACTGGACTGCTGGAGCCGATTCAAAATGTCCCCGATAAAACCCATCTCTGTTTTCACATTCTCTGCTTCTTCCAAGAATGCGGTGAGGTTTTGGTCCATCTGGGTCGGATTTTTTGACATCTCTAAGTTGTAACCAGGGCCGGCTTCAAGGTCTTTCATGGCTTCTTTCTTTAGATCTACGTAGCTGGTGAAGGATTTTGTCATCAGATCATTCATTTTGAATGAGAGAGAAAAAAGAGGAGAGAGAAGAAAGAGAGAGAACAGAAATGGAAGCTTGGGCATCATCAGATTTGGAATGTAGAGAGTGTGAGGAGATAGATTTGGAGATAGGTTTTTATGGGAAAGTAGTAAAAGTACCTGAGATTTGAAAGTAGCCGTTACAGTTTTCCCAACGGCTATGTTTTTTAAATGACATTACTTTTATTAAAATTTCTTGCATCTTGATTATGCAAAGTTGGACATTGAATTTAATGTTTTTAAATTCCTATATTTATATTGTTTAACAGGCGTCATGTCATCAAATTTAATAGTCTCCTTACCATTTTCATTCTACTCATTTCCATGCAGAGTAAAATGGGTAGAATTTGACTTTTTTTAATACATAATAAAATGGTTTCAAAATATAATATAAGAATTGGTTTTTATTTTTATGAGATATTTATTCAAAATTAATATAAAGTTATTTAATTTTATTCACTACAATTATAGAAATT
The DNA here is from genome assembly GCA_020205555.1 of Panax stipuleanatus. Taxonomy (NCBI): domain Eukaryota; kingdom Viridiplantae; phylum Streptophyta; class Magnoliopsida; order Apiales; family Araliaceae; genus Panax; species Panax stipuleanatus. The sequence continues at coordinate 128,911,258 of CM035118.1, forward strand.
ATAAATGATTTAAAGTATATAATAAAAGTAATTCTATTATTTTAAAATTTTATATAAACTAAATTCATTTTAAAATTTAAAAAAACATATTAATTTTCAAAAAATCAAATTTGATTTTACTATTTAAATATGGGGGAGAAATCAAATGTAATGTTAACATGCAGCAGCGTTGGCACACCAGAAAGCTGCCACCTCTGACACTTTCCCAATCAATCAGATCTTCCATCTTTCTCTCTCCTCTTCTTTCTTTTTCACAGACCTCATCAATGGCAATCCAATACACTCTCTCTTACTATCAAAATCAAATAGAGTCTCGATTCCAAAAAGGAATCCGAGCTCGAAGATTTAAACCCCAAATCAAAACCCCCACCACCCGAACCCACTATCATGTCCTCCTCCTCCAAAGACGACCGCCCGTTCCTCAAACCCGACCCGCCACCCAATCCTCGCCCCACCACCACCTCGGCCGCCGCAGCCCAACCAAGCATCGTAGAGCTCGAGAAGAAATTCGCCGCCTACGTCCGCCACGACGTGTACGGCACAATGGGCCGGGGCCAGCTCCCTTGGACCGAGAAAGTTTTGCTCGGGTTAGCCCTTGTTACGCTTTTACCGCTCCGGCGGGTGGCTCTTTCCTTGACTCTATTGCTGGTTTATTACTTGATTTGCCGCATTTGTACATTGTTTTTGGCCCCGAATCGGGAAGATGAACAGGAGGATTATGCTCACATGGGAGGGTGGAGACGGACTGTTATTGTTCAAAGTGGGAGGTTTTTAGCTAGGGTTATGCTCTTTGTTATTGGGTTTTATTGGATTCGGGAAACCTATTGGATAAATCCTGAGGTACTTCCTCCATACTAATTTACTTGGTTCCAGTTCAATTTCACAGATGGCAATGCCATTGGTATAAAAAAGTTAAGTTCTAAATTTAGCTTAGAATGATAATTAATGGGACATTCGGGACGGAGAAAATACTATTTATGAACCACATAACATCATTAAACTTTATTATGCTGGTGTGTGTTTAATGATTGGCTTTTCAAATATGAATAACTTGTCGCAAAGAGTGATACTTTTTTGTGATAATCTGAGGTTTGTCTATTCAGCATGGACCTTTGAGCGGAAAAAAACTTATAGGGCGTGTTCGGCAGCTACTTAAAAATTTGGTCAAACCAACTTATAAATAGTTTTTTTTAGTTTGTATATGACTTATTTTGTAACTTATAAATTGATTTATAAGTAATTTTTGAGAAGTAACAGAAAAAATGACTTATAAGTCATTTTAAAATAAGTAAGTATGACCAAATATAAAGACTTTTTTGCCCCCGCCCCCATTTCAGTAATCTTTATAATTTATTTTAACTAATAAATTATTTTAGCCAAACAGATTCACAACTTGTTTTAACTTAATTTTTGACTTATAAGTAAAAATTGTGTCCAAACACTTTTATTTATAAGTCACAAGATTTATAACTCATTTTAAATTTTAACTTATAAGTTGTTTTAAAATAAGTCATTGACGAACATGCCAACTTGCAAAACTTAATCCGACGATGTGACAGATCAGTTCATGATTTAAGCCTGGTAACTGAAGTAAGTTAGCACGTATTGACTTCTACTGGGCAGTTAATATGCTGTGATTAGGCAGCACTTTTGATTGGGAATGATTTTTGCTTTCATTTGTACCTTGGAGCTTGCAATTTGGTTTTTCTCTCCTCTTTTATGAAGCACATATTTAAATAACTAATTCAGAAAAGAAAAGTCACCTAACATGGTTGTACACTTGCTTGAGTAGCCAGATAAAAGAACATGATCTCATTGCCACTTCATTAGTTTAAGTTACACATGATCAATATTACCTTGGATAGCTAATCATTTTGGTTTGTGAAACGATAAGGAAATGAGCTACACTTCATAGTCTAAAATCCATTATGTTAGGGGCAATGGCATAGCCAGAAAATTATTCCAGTGAAGGGTTAAAACTAATGTTTACTCTTTTTTGAACAGAAAGAAAAAATAAAAGTAAAAAAAACAAAAATTCTAGTGGGTGCGCCTGCATACACTCGCTTGAGTGTAGCTCCGTCTCCGTCTAGGGGTAGATTTGTATGCATGCTTATAATCAAGAATTCTCTTATAATCTAAATGTAATAAAGCTAAATTTCATAGAAGATTTTTTAGTTGCATCTACAAGTTAGTTGTTCTAGAAATAATTTAGAACAAATTTTATTTTTGAGCATTTGAAATTAAATTAGAATATTGATATTTGTGCAGTTAGAGGTAGAAAATAAAGAAATATTTGGGTTTGCTAAATTTAGAGTTTCAAAATGTAAGAGAACTATGTTTGAGAATGCAAGTACCAATGCACGGTTCGCTAGGTCAACGACAGTATCTGGGAACTTTGCGCTGAATCTCTTTTCCAAAAAGAAGTTGCACAGGATCTCCACTTTGTACATATGCAAGTTTTTGGTTCTTGATCACTTGACTTTATAGGACAAGCTTTAAAGTAAGGAGTTTAGTCAACAGGTGAAAAAAAGGGGAAATTAAGGTGGTCAAAGAAAACAATATGATGAATTAATTACACTGTATTATTTTGGCATGTTTTAGTAGGATTATCATATCAAGTTATTTGTTTCGATCAATGAGCCAGTAAGTACTGATCTTTTAGAAGCTGATATTACCTTTTAGAATCTGATATTTGCTTTTACAATCAAAAAACAACTTTCGTTTCTGGATTGTCTTCTTGGATCCAAATAATAAGAATTTGCCAAAACTCTGAAAGAGAGGCTGCTTTTTGAGATTTTTAGAATTAGAAGAATCCCAAATAAACAATTATCAAAAGCTAATCCAAAAAGTCTCACTTAAGCTTTTGGTTTTTGAGATTCATGGGATTATGTATCTATATAGAAAGCAGGAGCAGGGCTTTGGTCTGTTATCTATTCCACCTTTTGTTGTTGTTGTTATAATAAATTGAAACTATTTAAACAGTAAAGAAGTTCTACATATTTTAAAGTTTAAATTGCATCGTCCACACTTTTATAGCCACTTCGACTCCATCTCAACTTCTTTCTCCTTTGAGCTTTTCTATGTGGACATGAAAATTAGACATGAGTATTTTAAAATTTCACCTATTTGTATTTTGACCCCCAAAATGGGGTCAAAATACAAATAGGTGAAATTGTAAAACACTCATGCCCACATAGAGTTTTTCTTCTCCTTTATCCCTACTTAAACCAAACTTCTCATAATTTCCCCTTTCACTGATTTACAATTTTTTTAACATTTTTGTTAAAAGTATAATAGATTTTTTTATTTAATAATTATTATTATTCAATTTAAATATTTTATATTATAATAAATTTACGTTGCACACGCATGGCATGTGTCACGATGACTAGTATTGATAAGATTCATATACAGTATACTGACCTTTATTTCTGTCTCTTCCTTCTTTTGGATTTATAAGGTTGAGTGTAAGGACCAATCCGACGAACCTGAAAGACCCGGGGCAATTGTATCAAATCATGTCTCTTATATAGATGTTTTATACCATGTATATGCTTTTTTTCCGAGCTTTGTTGCTAAGGTTTGTTAACTTGTTTCCATGATAAATTTTGAATTTGCTATTCAAACCTTGTGGTGATTAGCTGACGTGTTTCTTTACTAATTTTGCTGGTCATATTCTTAAATATTATCGATGAAGAGATCAGTGGGTAAACTTCCTCTGGTTGGTCTTATCAGGTTGGTTGGCATGAAAATTATTTTCTTCTATAATTGTCAGATTTCATTATAATTCTGTGATTATATTTTCAAGTTCTTGTTTGGTATAGCTACAAGCTGACCAAAACGTCATTTAATTATACATCCAGCATGAGATAAAGATTGCAACAAACAATATTCTGATCTATTTTTCTCTTAAAAATTGGTGGGAGGGGCAGAGGGTAAAAGGGAATGGAGGAATTTAAATACTTCAATTAGATGAGATCGTAGGCCCATAGTCATTTAATTATACACCTATTTTCTATTGATAGCAATCAATATTCTGATCCATTTTTCTTTCAGTAATGGGAGAAGGGGTGGGGGTGCAGATGGTTAGAGAGAACGAAACATTTAAATAATTTAATTAGATTAGATTTATAAGTCCATGGTTTACTGACTAGTGACTTCATGGTTGATTTTATGTCGCAGCTAACTTACCTGTGTAGTTATTATAAATTTCAGTATTTAGTCTTCAATACATTGATTTGACATTAAGTTGAAGCCTAAGGAAACCATGGGGATACCTTTACTTGTTCTCTTTCAATGTAACGAGCATGCTTAAAAGTTCACATTGTTCCTAGTAGTTTTTAGTAGGACTATAAGCGAGTCGTATGAATTCGAGTTTTGGCTTGTCAAACTCAAACTTGACTAATATTTCAATGAGTCAAGTTGAGTTTTAGACGAGTATGGATTTGGTGTTACAAACTCTATTTGTTTAATAAATGAGCCAAATCAAGCTCAAACCGAGCTTAAGCACGTCAGACTAATTAAGTATTATAGGTATAGTGTATTATAGATAATTATAGATATTATATAACTTAATCAAGTTGGTCTCAAACCAGACTTGAGTCTGACGATTCAATAAGTTGGTCCACATGACACAAGTCTAGTTATCGGGCCGGGCTCGCGAACAACCAAATTTGTTTACAGCCCTATTCTTTAGGACCTGCTATGTTGTTTATTTTTCTTTTTAGCTGTTATTGAATGGAAAATTGGTCAAGGGACATTGAATTGTTATTACTCGGTTTTTACAGCAAATGCCTTGGTTGTGTGTATGTCCAGCGGGAGTCCAAATCATCAGATTTCAAGGGTGGTGTTTCAGGTATGTAGATCTGATTTGCTCATTTTCTGTGGCATCTTCTTTCTGCTAGTAATTGTGGCACATGTGATTTGTTAAAAGTAAAAAAAAATTTGTGGCACATGTAATGTGACTGCATGCTTTGATTAATTTTCATTCCATATATTGTTCGATGTATCTTTAATATTTTTTTAGTTGGTTAGTCAGTTATATTTGAAGTCATAGGAATTGTTATCCTTACTAGCATCCAGTTGCACATGGAACACACGTTGCGTGTGTAAATTTTGTGGGGTAAAATAGGAATTTTATAAAATTTGAAGGACTAAATAGAAAGATAAAAAAATTAATATAAACATGACAAAATAGGAATTATTTCAAAAGTTGAAGGGCATTTTTTGAAGCTTCAGCAAATTGTTTACACCAAAAGCTCCCTCCGTCTTTATATACTAGGTAAGTGAATATAGAGACTCTTATTAACCTAGTGAGTTGTGTATTGATACTTGTGTTTCCATATATGGTAACTTAAGTACCAGTACTTTGAATTTAGTGTACAAAAATATTTCTTTGTTATTTTACCTATAATTGCACAAATATCAATAGAAAAATGATATTTCTTGCAATTTTATGTTAACTTTTTTGTTGGGACTTACGTGGTTAACTATAGTCGGTAATATTTAAATAATTTATTTGATATGGTGAGCCAACCTTATAATTCTACCCAATATATGGATATACGTCGTAATCGTATTTCGGTAGAAAATTTTCGCAATGCATATTATGACTCATATGTATTGGATGTTCAAAAATTAAGAACAATCAATATGTTGATTCAATTAAAAATCATCTATAAAACTAACGTTTATTACATTTAGATTATAAGAAAGTAAACACTTGTATAGAGCCACCCTAGCGTATCACATTTTAGTTTATTTAGCGTATTATGTACCCGTAATGGTGTCACGAACCGAAATAACTGCATTCCATGTAACATTGGTAAATATCTTTGACTGAAGGGGTGTTCGAACAAAAAAGAGACATTAAATTAAAATTTCGTCTACAACACCAACCCCACTTCTGTGAATATGTTACATGGTCTCTTCACTTTACCCTGAAGTACACGTGTCTAACACTGAAAAATCATACAAGGGTATGAGTATTGGACAATTTATTTAAGTATAAAAATTAGCAAAATTGAGGAGTACCTATATCGAACTCAAATGGTATATTCGGTTACCGGCGTTTGTAGCGGTAGCGTTTGGTGCGTTTGGAGGTCCAAATGCATCGCATCACTTTTGGAGCGTTGCGTTTGGACCTTAAACGCATCATTTGCTAGTTAAATAAGCTGCGTTTGAAATAAATTGTTTGTAAACGAACTAGACTTTCAACTGTGTTTGGTGCTTTTGAAACCTCCAAACTTCCAAACGCCAAACGAAAAAAGCACAAAGTAACTTCAAAGAGTGCATATGGGTGCTGGACAACATTTTGTGGATAATTAAATATTAAACTTGAAACTTCAAGAGTAAAATATTATTAATAAGCAAAAATTAAGCAAAATGAGTGGGTTGCAAATCCATGTCCTTCTGTTACTCATTCAAGTACTTGTAAGTTCATCTTCTAAAGATACAGTTCCTTGTTCAGCTTGGAGTTGGTAATGACATGTATATATGTTTTTGGGAGGATACATGGGTTAGGATACTCCTTTCTCTTTAGCTTTTCTTGTCTTTACTATCTTGCGTTCGAGCACAATTATCCCTTTTGTAACTTCTATTTTTAGAATCACTGAATCAATTTCTTGGAATTTTCTTCTTTCTTTATTAATTTAATTGATATGGAGTCAAAGAAATTCCTTTATTTAATCACCTTCTTATTTCAATTTATTTTTCTTAGTCCTTGGATAGGTGTGTTTGGTGTTTTGATCTCTCGGGAATCTTCTTTTGTCTATATTTTTCATTTGACTTATTGTGTTACTTCCAGTGCGTCATTTTCTTATATTTCTTATATATAGAAGGAAAATGTTTCCTCGAAAATGAAGATTTTTTGCTTGGTCTTTGACCTTTAGTCGACTTATTAGTAATTATATGCGTAAGAGTCGTAGATCTTACAAATCTTTATCCTAGATTTTTGTTGTCTTTATACAAGAAAGTTAGTATCATTCTCATCTATTTGTTCAATATCTAATAGATTGGCAGTTATGTTGTTTTTTGTTCGTCTTGTTGGGTGTTGGATTTGTTTCTTTGTGATGGATAGATCTTCTCCCTTTTGACAATGTGTAGGATAGAAGGATTCTATAATGAATATTGATTTACTTTGAGATAGAGTTTCTTTTCTTTTTCTTTTTCTTTTTCTTTTTCTCCTTACTGTGTTTTTGCATTTTTAACAGAAAATAAAAGGATTGAAAACTTAAAGTTGAAAAAAAAAGAAAATACTAGAAAACTTTTAAGTTTTTTTTCCACGTTGTTACCGAGTTTATAAAGAAGAAGAAAAAAAAAAAAATTTCCATTTAAAATACTATTCCTTTATTTAATTTTGTTGTGTTTATAATGTAAAATGTATAATTGGAATTGTAGAAGATTTGCTTATAGTATTAAGTTTTCCATCCAAATCCTTCCATATTTGTTCATTTCTGCACAAAAAACTTTGGCAAGAAAAGTGATCAGGTTTTTCATTCATTTACTTTTCTTTTTCTATTCGTTAAAATATTCAGTAACAAGAAACTTGGATAGAAAACTGAAATTTTCCGCCCTTTTCTTTTCTTTTCCAGCCATTTTAAAACTCAGTAACACAGTTAGGCTCGCTCATTGATAGCTTTTATCTTCATAGAGATTGGTGGGCAATACTTTGCAATGGCTTAATGTTTTTTCCGCTCATTTTCTTTCTTCTCTTTTGGGAGGACTTGTTGTCCATAATATGCATGATAATACCTTCTATCTTTCATCAATAAATTTTATCTTAAAAAAGGAAAAGAATAAAAAACTTATTACTAAGAATGTCAAACCCAAATCTTAATCATCGATAATAAGTCAAAATAATATTAAAGTAATACTCTCATTTCCTGACAGAGGTAGGTATTGTTTATAATATGATTGTAGATGCATTTAATGATATATGTTACCCTGGTTGTTTGCAGGTATCGTGAACGAAAGAGTTCTGGAAGCTTATCAAAACAAGTATGCGCCAATAATGATGCTTTTTCCAGGTTATCACTTGATTCTGCTGATACACACTGGCATCCTTGTGATCCAAAGACATTGCACATTGCTTTGATCTGTGATTCTGTTCTATTAAACCTTAAAACTGTTAAGAGAATTCAATTCTAATGATGAAGTAAAGTTAAGATTATTCAAGCTACTAATGTTGCAAGGAATAGATATGGTGCATTGTAGAATGGAATCAAGAAAATTACTATTATCTGACTTCTTCCAAAGAAATAAAAATACTATTACCTGCCATCTATATTTGTTTTTCTACTAGAGTGTACCTTTGGGCTTTGATTAAGCAAAATGCTAATAGGTGGTGGCATCGTACCTCCTTAAATTGGTAGGTAGATTGTATCTCCTTTTGCCCCAAATTGTAATGTCCTCTTTTGATTTTCATGAACAATGAAAATAATGAGAAAGGTATAAAAGCTAGCAAATGTTCCAAAATTACCCACTTCAAAACCTCAGGCCGAATTTCTCTTTTTCAAACACAAGGGGTAATATGGTTATATTTGAATAAATTAAAAGGTGCTAAGCTTTTGGGCTTCCAGAATAGGAATGTGGAACAACTAATTTGGAAGGGAAGGGAGCAAGTCTTTTAGGAGTTCCTTCAATTGTTTTTTCCCAGTCTATGGCATTTATTAGTGAAAGTTTCTTTGAAATTCTCCACATTATCAAAAAGAAAAAAAGAAAAAATTCTCCATTGTAGTTCCTGGGAAAGAGATCTTGCCTCTCTTTTCTTTATTGTTTTCTCACAAGATAAATTATAAAATCTTAAAAACCTTAAATTTTATTCTATTATATATTTTAAGTTTTAAATAAAATCTCAAATTGTAGTTTTAAAATCTATTCCACCCCAAACTTTATTTTCGATTAAAAGCACCCTAAGCACCCTAAGTTTTGAGTGTCAAACAATTTGCACCCTCTGCATGTTTAAATTATTTAAATGCTCAAAGTTTAGTGTGCTTTTAATCGAAAAATAAAGTTTGGGGGTGAAAATCGAATTTGGACCTAAAATTATAGGATATAATTTGTGATTAGTCTATATTTTTCATATAATATGTTCTACATTGTCAGTTTTGTTTTGTTTATGTCATGTTTCTCCTCGGTGTAAATTAGAAAAAGAAGGTTTATCCCCTCATACAAGGATTACTGACCTACTTGGAAAGAATTTAAGGATACACACATCAAACGCACGTGGATACGTTATTTTCAAATTAAGAGGCATGGATTTAAGTGCAGGCATTCATGTTCACCATATAAGGATTCGGGGATTCGAAAAAGTCACAAATCTCCATTCGACACGTATTTAAACTAAATAGTTTTATTATTTATATACATAAATATATTTGACAACTTATATAAAGTTAATTTATATACATGTAAATAATTTTATATTTATGTACATAGAAATTATAATATATTAAAATGGTTATATCTTACGAACAATTTATATGGACTCATATGGAGTGTATGGTCAAATACGGGGTACTTTGAAGAGTTTAACACGGGCACTCCTTTATTTTGGCAATTTTTTGCACTCTAATGTCCATACTCTTGTCTGAGTGTTACTTTTCAAGACGAAGTTCAAAGAAAATATTCACAGACAATCACAAATAAACTGGATAAATACATTCATATACATATATAGTTATATACACACAAATCAGCTTGACGCTGGTTATAAACGAAAATATTATACTATATACAATTATGTGTGTATATATATATATATTGGCGAGATGAGAAGAGAAGAAAGAAGGAGAAGGGAGAAGAAGAGACGTACCAGTCGCCATAAAACGAAAAGATGCCGAAAGAGAAGAGATTCTAGAGCAGAAGAGATGCTGGAAGAGGAGTCGGGTGTCGATCACCCGCCACACAACTCTATAGACCCAGAGTTTAGATAGTAACAATTAGGACGATCATTCAACTTAGGTAATTTCTACTCCGTCCCAATTTATAAGATAATATTAACTTTTGAAAGTCAATTTAAGACATTTCATACTTTAAATTGATAAAATTCATTAAAAATTATGAAATAATAAAAATCTTATAATTAATAGTACTATGTAGATAGTTTACAATATTTAACATTGTATTAATCTATGTCAGTTTTGAGTTTGAAAATATATCAAGTTGACTTCAAAAGGTGAATAATGATCTTATATTCTGAAACGGAGGGAGTAGTATTTTGTTTTTGCAAAATTGCACAAGATACCCTTCCTGAACTTGACGCTAGCATCCATCTCCGAATCCCAAGAGGCGAGCCAGAATTGCGTCCATATCGACCGAATTCCCTAACCAATTCCATTGACCAAATAGCAATGCCAAATCACCTCAAATCATGGCATACCCATATCCTCGGACCTTCACCGAGTTGTGGGTAACAGCCGAATCCCTGCTTTATAGTTTTCCGAATTTTTTCCTCATAACTATAGAATAAATGAAAAAATGTTAAAGAAAGCGGAAACAAAAGTAGTGATAAACCTTCAGTTAAGTCCTGGTAAACTGGTGATCATAAACCTGATATATGGTAGAAGATTTTATCTGAAAGTTATGGCATCATTGATTTAATTTCAATCTGTTATCTCCACTGCTTTAAATTTTCATATAATTTATGTTTGTGGTATCAAGTATGGTTTTGCAAGAATTGTGTCAGTGTTTCATCCCTTGGTTTTACTTTGTGCTATAATCTTTGTTCTCCATGACGAGATAAAATAACTGTATCTTACCAATTATTTCTCACTAATCAAAATTCCTGCCAGAAATTTTGTTGTTTTGCTCAAATGCTCGTCTGCTTACAGTTTTTAAATATGCTCCTCTGTATTTTTTCAGAAGGTACGACTACAAATGTAGACTATCTACTTCCATTCAAGACTGGTGCATTTTTACCAAAAGCTGCTCCCGTTCTTCCTGTGATTTTGAGATATCCGTACGAGAGGTTTAGTCCTGCTTGGGACACCATTATCAGGCGTGAGTATTTATTTGGCAATTTTAACATTGGTAGCCAGAACAAATACAGTTTTGACATGTATAGACTTTCATTTGCAGGTGCGCAATGTGATTCTTCTCTTCTGTCAATTTGTAAATCATTTAGAAGTGACGAGTCTTCCAATTTACTACCCTTCACAGCAAGAAAAGGATGATCCAAAGCTATACGCTGATAATGTTCGGAGGCTAATGGCTCGCAAGGTATGCTTTTGTTTGCAGTTTCTGTTGATTACATGATTTGATGATTCGTGATAAACTTTTTGCTTTGATCTTCAATTTAATAGAAGCGCAGCTAAAAAGTTGCTTTGATATGTAATAAAAATTTAAATGACCTATGATAGTAGATTGTGCTACTGAGTGGGTGGAATTGTAGAGCTGGATCTTGTTTAAGAATTTGGCTGCAAGAACTAGGAAGTACATTCCCTGCTTCATTGCTATATTTTCTTAGAAGGGATGCCAATTTTTTGTTCGTATTGGATTATATCTTAATGTGGCATTGAGTTTTATTTTCCATTACTTTCATCAAGTCTGATTTCATTTTTCACTGTCCAGTCTCATTTGCTTTTGTTGTGTCACGGCCAGGGTAATTTGTTAATGTCAAATATTGGTTTGGCTGAGAAACGAGTATATCATGCTGCTCTCAATGGTAATTATAGGCTGCCTACTGATTTGCATCAGAAAGACGAATGAAATTTTCAAGGCCTGGCTCCCAAACGCTATCTAGTCCACTTTGGTTCACCTAGTCCCCCTTAGTATCGACTTTGGAATATACAACAACGAAAGGGTAGTAAAAAAACACAACATTGTGTGAGGATTACCACCCGGTAAACTAGAAAACATTGTGTGCTATCATAGTTTTGTAATCTTGTTACTAAAAGAAAGTTACCCATTAATTATAGTATTTTGATATTTCATGTGGAAATCTCGGTTATGTTGAAGCATCCAGTTTTAGAGATTCCTGGGCTTTACTATGTTTTTTCCCCTCTGTAGCTTTCACTATCTAATGCCTGTAAGCCCTCAGGGAAAGAAAGGAAATTGCATATGAAAATCTGAAGCATCTGTTTCGTGTTCCTGCAGGTTTGTTTTATCAACGGTAATTCGGATACGAGATCTGTATATTCTTTGTATGATTTTATTCTTTAGAAAATGTGGAATATTTACTTGTAGGATGCTATGAACATTCATTCATATGGCCACTAAAAAATCGCAATCGGATTTGAAAACTTTTATTTTTTGTGTTATTGTTGTGATAGTATTGTGAGTTTGTCATATGGGACGGATCCTACACTGATGAAATATCAGTGTGGAGTTGTGGATTACGTGCAAAGGCTATCGAGCCGGTGTCGCTATGGTTTGTCTAACCCCCATCTAATCATAGTTCTTTTGGAAATTAATTGCCTAATATAGGAGGACGAGATTAAAACATAAAAGTATATACAATTTGATTTAGTTATATAAAAAAAGTATATAAAATGATAATTATTTGTTTTCCTATTAGGTTTTCAAATTTAAATATTAATGATAGTGCTAATAATATTTTTATTATTAGTTTTTATCTTTTAAAAAATTACCTCTTAAGTTAGATATTTTCATTTTAAAAATATGTTAAGCTTGTATTGTTAAATGGTAATGTTATATTACATTTATGCCCTCTTAATTTTTATAAAATAATTTAAATTTATAATAAAAATGGGTCTTCTTTTAACACATCATTACTCGCATTCTATGTGGTAAAGTCATGTCATCAATTTACAACGTGACAACTTCAATTGAATTAAAGTGAAAAAAATAACAATATAATCACTTAATTGAAAAAATTGAAAGGTCAATCACCGAAGTGGAAACAGATAAATAGTTTGAGGTAGTAATTTATATTTAAGTCTTAAATTAATTACAATTTGAGTGCCCCTCAACTTTTACATGCTTCGTGTTCAAGTCATGTCATCAATTTATAATATAGCGGATTCAATTAAACCAAAGTGAAAAAATTGATAGTTTAATGACTTGATTGAAAAAAAATAAAAAGTCGATCATCGAAGTGAAAAAAGCTCAATAGTTTAGGATAGTAATTTATATTTAAAACTTGTTATTATACATACAATGTATCCTCATTATACATATAATTAAAAATCTTGCCCTAACTATTATTAGAATTTAGTAATACAAATCAATTGTTCTTTATACCAAAAAATATCAAATGTTAATCACCAATAAATAATTAGTTACAACATAATTTAATATATTTTTAGTTAATAATAACACATTAATATTTTTATATACATCATAGTTTAACTTTTATTTTTAAACTCATCAACATATATATTATAATGTTTGATCATTAACTTTCTTGTTTTATGAACCTAAATAGTATAAAATCTCATTTAATTTACTCTAATACATTATAAAATATAGTATTTTTATTACACACTAAATAACAATAAAAATTAATATGTAATTAATTTTTCATCAATAAATTATATAGGTGCACTGACTAAAGATTATTTTGATATATAATATCGCCAAGACTTTCACACAATTGTTAATGCAAAATGATATATGTTGCGATTTTATATCTAATCTCATATATTGAGATACGTCGCAAATTATAATTCTACTGAAATCTTTCACAAAATATATAGTAGGATTCATTGCTTATAGCTTGAGAGGGAGGAAGGAGAAAGAGGAGGAAATGGAGGGAGCGAGTGGGAGAAATTTTAGATGTAATTTGTGAAAAAATGAAGGATTAAATAATCATTACAATTAGTCAAACTAACATATTTAAAATGACTTATAAATTATTTCAAAAATCTTAATTGTTATGTGTTCAATTATGTGGTGGATTTCCTCTAATGCATGTTTTGCATAGCTAATCGAATGAAAAAACTTAAACGAAATAAAAACTTGTACCCAACTTTACTATTTCCTTCACTAATTTCTTGGAGCAAACCCCCGATAATAAGCGATTTTCTTGGCCTTTGTGACAGTTTTGTGATGGGGCCACTAGTTTTGAAGTCCATACTTTATATCCACGAGCAATAAGAGCGGAAAAGTACATAAGAGAGTAAATGAAAGTTAAACCTCTCCATTAGGAGGTATGAATATAATACGAGAAGAGACAAATATTTGCACACTCTTGATATAAAGTTATGTTTTTATTTGCATATATAGTTGACATTTTATAATGTTTCTTGATGCTTGTTGATATGTGGTTTTATTTATGTTTTGTGATTGTTTTACATAATTAGGTTTTATTAACATTGTTGACAAAACATATATAAAAAAGTGAAGTACGTGATCTTGCATTTTTGTATGTTAACATTGATGTTTCTTGATATGTAGCTTTATCTTATAAATTATATTTTTTAAAATATAAAAGAAATAAATATTCTTAGCAGCATAAGTATGTGATCTTGCATACGTAGTTAATTAACTTAAAGAGACCTAAAATAACACTTTATCCATTTTAAAATATAAAATTATTTGTTATTTTTCAAAGTCAACATGATATACATTTAAGTCCAAAATTGATGTATCGATTTTATATTCTAAAATCATAAATATTTTGTAATATTGTTTACATAATATAATATTTTTATGCATTATCTAAGACAAAAACAAATAGAATTAATTTTAATTTAAAATATTACAATTCGACTTAAACAAATATTATATATTTTTGAAGGAAACGAGTACAATAGTAGAATAAACAAACAAAAATAATAATTTCACAAATAGAAATAATATTTATGAACGTATTAAAATGAAAATTTTAAAATAATATTTATAGGATTTTTTTATATTTCTAACTCAACGAGGCCATCATAAAACCCAATCCAAATACTATATAGTGAATCCTCTTCCCCTCCCCTCCCTTATGCAGAACCCTTTCCACATTAAAAGGAAATTTTTTAATTTTAATTTCTTATTTTTGTAATAACTTGCAAAAATAATCTCTTATTATTTTATGCCTTAGATTATTTTAGTTAATCTTGTATTTGATCATTGTCATGTATTATTATTTAATTTCTTAATAGTTTGAGAGTTTGTTCTTATAATTATGTGATCTTGCATATTTGTTTAATTAACTTAAGAGATTTAAAATAACACTTCCATTTTGAAATATAGGTTTATTTGTTATTTTTTAAAGTCTACATGATATATATTTAAGTCCAAAACTGATGTAATTGATTTTATTTTTTAAAATCATAAATATCATATTTTGTAATATTGTTTACATAATATAATATTTTTATGCATTATCTAAAACTAAAACTATTAAAATTAATTTTAAATTAAAATATCCCAAATCGACTTAAATAAATATATTATATATTTTTGAACGAAACGAGTACAATAGTAGAATAAACAAACAAAAATAATAATTTACAAATAAAAATAATATTTATCAACTTATTAAAACAATATTTATAGAATTTTTTATATTTCTAACTCAACGAGCCCATCATAAAGCGGTAAAGCCCAATCCAAATAGTGATGTAAATATAGAAAATTGCCAACTTCCATGATCGACATAACGCGTGTACTCGAATTTAAATCCTAGATTGCACACACCGACATAAGAATTAGTAGTACTTCTTTTCCCCCTTCCCAACGGCTATTCTCTCCAAAACCCTCATTTCACCTCTCTCTCTCTCTTTCTCCTTTCCCCCGCTAAAAACCCTATTCTCCGTGCACAAACTCATCGATTTCACTTTTTCATCTTCATCTTCCTGCTGAAAACCATAATTTCCAGATACAAGACCCCCTCTATTCAACCTCTTCTTCTTTGTCCACGCTTGATATCGTGAGTATCGTTGACGTTCTGGACGCGGCATGATAGGTACCCTTTATGTTTTTTCCCTTGGATGTGTGTGGTTTGGGGGGTGGGGGATGGGGATGGGGGAGTTCCTATATTGTAGTTTGATGACTTATCCTTATAATCATTGATTGGGGCTAGGGTAGGGTTTCTTATAGCTACGTGCTTGATTTTTGCCGTTAATGTATATATGTTTCTGCTGATCTGCTCTGGGCTAGGGTTACTTTTATGTATATATACGTTTATGATCTTATTTTTTGTTCTTGATTAGGCCTTGGGTTAGGGCTAGAGTTCTTATACATGTTTTTGGATATTCAACAACCATTGGTGTTGAATTTCATTCACTTGACTAATTTAACAAACTGCGGAAGATAAGATTTTACTGTTGAACTGAATAAAAAATTACCCGAGTCTTGTTTTTGAGGATTTCGTAGTGAGTGTAGGTGTTGAATATAATCATTTAGGTGGTTATATACCAAGACTATCAGATTCATGGCCTTTACTCCCTAGGCCTATATAGAAAATTGGAAAGATGCAGTTTTAGTAAATTTAAATGTCGTCTGAAGTGTTTTCAGTATATGGATAATGCTTCCACTCTCTAGAGGCTTGAATTTGGGTTACGAGGCTACCTTGAAAAGTTGAGAAAACTAAATTGATTTTGAGTCACCGAGTTATATGAACTTTTTGTTTTTGTATTAGACTGTCAACTGGAAGCAATTCTCTACTTAAAACACTTCTGAGCGCAATTCTTGTAGCTATGATTGACATTTATTGGGGTTTCTCACATCTTAAACAATTTCAAAATGTATCGTGTACATAAGACTTGATGAAAGTCACAATCAATCAGGGGAAAATTTCATTGTTTTTTGTTGCAACAAGTCTACAACAATCATATTCTTATATGCAGGGTTTTCAATTTAGTGATGATGACCTTAGCTCATATTATGAACTTGAAGCAGATAACTAATATAAATACTTGTCCTTTTATTGTTTTTGAACTTTGATGAGGACCACGAGGCATGTTAATTAGGATTTAGGATATAAGATTACAACAGTTTTCTTTTCTAGGCCTTAAGATTTGTACTTGTTTGTATAGGTATTGCAATATGTGATACTACGCACCGATCATTACAACATGCATGGGTCAAGCTTGCATCAATGGGTTCTCTCTTCTTAGCTGTTAATGCAACAAATTATCCTTTTAGTGGACAGTCTAAAGATATGACTATTCCAAGCATATTATTCGTGTTTGGGATGCACCGAGTGTTTTATTCAAAGCATACTGGACACTGTCTGTAGATGTAATTCAGAAGAACGTGGATCGGGATAAGTTTATGACCGTAGAAGAGGCCAAGGAATTTTGTTAATTAGTGAAGTAATAGATCAGAGGTCGATGGCTCTAGTCACTGATGGTGTTGGGAATGAAGGCAAAGATATAGAGGTAAGAAATATTTCTCTCTCTCTCTCTTAGTCTCACAATTTTGCATGCCATATACTCCCTCCATTCCAAAATTTAAGATCACTTGCCTTTTATAAATTCCTTGTAATTTACAAAAGCCAAGTGATCTTATATTTTGGAATGGAAGTAGTACATTCTCTGCCTTATTTTTTGCGTGATATACTGAAATCTGAATTTTTTGATTTTTTTTTCCAGTCACATATTAAAGATTTTATTAGAATAATTGTGGGCGTGTTGCATTTGAGATTAGTTTGGTTTATGACTGTGCCTCAAATTGACCCAATCTTAGGAGTCCTTATATAATCCTTCCCTCAAAAGATTTTAACTTTCTATCCCTCAAAGATTTTAACTTTCTCAACCTCAAAGTTTTTAACATTCTCGTACCTTCAAACCCCTGATCTGGTGCTTACGATACTACCCATTCAAACATCTATCCAGACATTTCACTAAACATAAAGATAATTATAATAACTTTACAATAATTCTTAATCTACTCCCAAATTCTAATACCTTTACATATCCCTCTCAAATAATATTACAACAATAATATAATATTTCAACACAATATACGCATCTATACACTTTAATGTTTTTGCCTTAACATTTTCCTTTCTCTTATCTTTTTCTAACCTTTCAGGTCCTTTTGCCATAGCTGCAAAAATGTTAGAATTTGCAAGAATGAGAATTTAATTGCTCAACAAGTATAAATAGTTGAATAGATAACATTCTCAAGAATAGAATAATATTTTTCTAAAATAATAAACGGGAATTAATTAGATTCCTTTCATTTAACATCTTTAACATCATACCGACAATAACAACGATTGAAAACATAACCGTTAGCATAAACATATTTCTCAACATAGCTCCTGATTAAGCATAACTTTAAAATCTTGAACAGTTCAATTTTAGAACATTTCTTCTAATTGCTCATAAGTGCGGATATTGGCCTAACATGTTATTGCATATAACAGTTAGCAAAACACTTCATTGCACGGGGTGCAATCATAAAAATACTGGCTCACATAAACACATTATTGCACGGAGTGCAACATATACAAATACTTGCCCAAAATTATTTGATTTGGCACAAACAACTTATCACAAATAATATCTCAACCATAATTATTCCAACTGGAATAGCTCAACAAACGAGTTAAGCCGAATCAAATGACAATAACCCATTTCTCATAAATCATTTCACATAGTACAATGAACTTCACATGACAAATGAAATTCAACAATCTAAACGCACGTCGTTGCACGGAGTGCACATAAGAATAGAAAACTTGCACATAATAATCAACTTGCTCAAGTTAGGGAGACTTACTCAAAATGAGTGAACTTTCACAATATAAAAAGCTTGTATAAATTAGGAAACTTGTCTCGGTCCGTAGTTCATCATCTATATTATTCACATCCATTATTTCTTTCTCCCGTACTCAAATATGGGTTATCTACAACATTATAGAATATTTCTCATCAACAATTTAACTTCCTCATAATAATATCCACTTATTAATTTACTTCCCATAATTATATTTTGACATTCATGTTAACTTCTCTAACAATCTCCAATATTCGGAGTTACGTCCCAAAATTCTTAAAATCTCGGATAGTCCCTTTCTTACTTCAAAATATGTTATTTTATGTCAAAATATATCATTACTTCAAAAGTTCATCTCAATCTGAGTTATAAAACTCGTTTTCACCATTTTACTTTTTATAATTTTTTTTTCCTTGGAATCTCTTCCTTTACCTTATCACCTACTACGTAGCCTCTTCCTAAAAATAACCTCTTCAGTCCATATTACTCGGTTTATTTCATAATACTCGGTTTATTTCATAATACTTGATCGTCTTAACGATCACCTTAATCATTTAAGATCATTTTTACTAGCCTCGCAAATATCCGGGATATTACAGTCTCAAAAGTTTTTACTTATTCGTCCAAAATTTTAAATTCCAGTCTCTAAATTTTTCACTTTCTCTCACTCATAAGTTTTTAACTCTCGCTCAAGATTTGAACTTTTCCTCTTAAATTTTTTTAACTTCTCAACTATCCAAATTTTTAAATTTTAGTCTAAACTATTCTCCTTTTGTCGCTCAAAAGTTTTTTAACAATCTCTTCCTCAAAAGATTTTAACTTTGTCTCCCTCAAGTTAAGTTCTGAACATTCTTATCTCTCAATTTTTTTACTTCTCTTCAAAATTTTAAATTCAAGTTGCTAAATTATCAGCTCTCCTTTTTTTTAAAACTTTCTGTCCCTCAAAAGATTTTAACTCTTCCTCCTAAAAAAGTTTTTACTTCTTAATTTCCAATGTTTTAAATTCCAGACTCTAAATTATTACCTCTCCCTTAAAAGTTTTTACTTCTTACCTCTCCAAAATTTTAAATTTAGGCCCTAAATTATTCAATTTCTCTCGCTCAGTAGTTCTTTACTCTCCTTCAAAAGTTTAGCATTCTGTTTCTAAAAAGTTTGTTACTTTTCTCTCTAAAGGTTTTTACATTCTCTTTCAAAATTTTAAATTTCAGTCCCTAAATTATTCAATTTCTCTTGCTGAATAGTTCTTTCTCTCCCTCAAAAGTTTTTAACATTCTCTTTCTAGCTTTTTTTAAAAAACTTTTTCTCACTAAAATTATGAATTCGAGTACCTATAAATTATTATCTTTCTCCCGCTCAATTTTTTAATTTTGTCTAGCTCAATTTTATTTAACTAACTCTCCCTCAACTGATTTTAACTTTTTCCTTTAACTCCTAAAAACGTATTTAGTTCTTATCTTTCCAAAATTTTATATTCTGGTTTAAATTATTCATTCTCTTGCTCAAAAACGTTTTCAGCTTTCTCTCCCTCAAAAGATTTTAACTTCTCTTCCTGAAAAGTTTTTAACATTCTCACTCTCTAAATTTTTTACTTTCTCTTGCTCAAGTAGTGCTTAACTTTTCCACTTAAAATTTTTTACTTCATAACTCTCCAAATTTAAAATTTGTCCGTCTTTAAAATATCCGCTTTCTCTCGGTACAAAATTTTTAGCTTTCTCTTTCTCAAAAGATCAAAAGATTTCTCAAACGTTCGCTCCAAACTTTTAAATTTCAGTATCTAAATTATTGGCTTGCTCAAAATTAACTCTCCTAGTTTAAAGTTTGTATGTCTTTAAATTATTCACTTCCTCTCGATACAAAGTTTTTGGCTTTCTCTCCCTCGAAAGATTTTACTTTCTTTTTCTCAAAAGTGTTTAACACCTCAAAAGTTTAGTTTATGTGCCTCGAAAGATTTCAATCTATAAATTAGTAACTTTCTCTCTGTCAAAAGTTTTTAATTTTCTCTCCCTTGAAAGATTTTAACATTACTCCTAAAAATGTTTTTACCTTTTAACTTTCCAAGTTTTTAAATTATAGAGGTACTAAATTATTCACTTTCTGATCCTCAAAAGTTTTTACATCTTATTTCTCAAGATTTGTTAATTTCAGTCCGTAAATTATTTACTTTCTCGCGCTCAAAAGTTTTTGACTTTCTCTTGCTCAAATTTTTTAATCGTTCTGTCCCGCAGAAGATTCTTTCTTTTCCTCCTAAAAAGGTTTTTACTTGTGAACTGAAATTTTAAACTTATGTTCCTAAATTATTCACTTTCCCTCCCGCAAAAAAGAACTTTGTCTCCATCACAAGTTTTTAACATTTTCTTTCTACAAAGTTTTTTACTTATTTCTTTAAATTTTTGAATTCGAATCTCTAAATTATTAACTTTCTACTGGTCAAAGATAACATTTCCTCGCTCAATTTTCTTAGCATCTTCTCCCTCAAATGATTTTAACTTTTTCCTCGTAAAAATGTTTTTAATTCCCATCTCTCCAAATTTTTAAAATTCAGTCTCTAAATTATTCACTTGGTCTCACTTAAAAAGATTTTAGCTTTCTCTCCCTCAGAAGTTTTTAACATTCTCTGTCTCGAAAGTTTTTACTTGTCTTTCCAATATTTTAAATTCCATCTCTAAATTATTCACTTTCTTCCGCTTAAAAAGTTTTGACCTTTCTCCCCAAAACATTTTACTTCTTAGATCTCCAAATTTTGGAGTTTCTTTAACTTATTCACCGTACAAAATTTTTAGCTTTCTCTCAAAAGAATTTGACTCCTTCAAATTTTTTTAACATTCTCACTCTCAAAAAGTTTTTACTCTCTCTCCAAAATTTTGAATTCTAGTCTTTAAATTATTCACTTATTCACTTTACAAAGTTTTTAGCGGTATCTCAAAAGAATGTCTCCTTCAAAATTTTACCATACTCTCTCAAAAGTTTTTACTTATCTCTCCAAAATTTTGAATTATAGCCTCTAAATTATTCACTTCTTGTCCCTCGAAAGATTTTTTTTTCCTTCTAAAAAGTTTTTACTTCTTAGCTCTCTAAATTTTAAAATTTCAGCCTCTAAATTATTCACCATCTCTCCCTCAAAAGTTTTTACTTATCTCACAAGTTTTTAACCTTCTCTTCTCGCACAAAAGATTTTAACTTTTACTCCTAAAAAGTTTTTACTTCTTAAATATCAAAATATCACTCACCGATGCTGTACAATTTCTCTATCTCGAGAGTTTTTCACTTTATCTCCTTCTAAAGTGTATACATCTTATCCTTCAAAATTAAAGCTAAATGCACTTTGTATCATCCAAGTTTACCCCATTTTGCATACTGAATCCTATACTTCAAAACGTGGCACTTTGCATTCAACACTTTTAGCAAACCGACATATAACATCCTTTAGCCCAAAATCCATCTCTAAAAGTTACTGGGTTAGTGTTTAAAAGTGACGGATTTTGCATTTTTAGTTACGGATTTTGGGCCGGAGGGTGTTATGTATCGATTCGCTAAAAGTGCGGGTTCAAAGTGTCACGTTTTGAAGTATAAGATGCAACGTGCAATATGGTGTAAACTTGGAGGATGCAAAATGCATTTAACTCTCAAAATTATAGACATTCTCTCTCTTGAGTGTTTTTAATTGTTCTCTCTCGAAAGTTTTAAAAATATAAGACTTTTTTATTCACTGTCTCAAATGTTTTTGAACATTCTCTCAAAAAATTTCAAATCTCTCTTTCAAGTTTTCCTCCTAAAAAAGTTACATCTTAACTCTTCTAAATTTTAAATTTCATTCTCTAAAATTTTAAATTTCAGTTTTATTACCTTTGTCTCGCTCAATTTTTTTTAACTCTCCCTCAAAAGATTTTAATTTCACTTCGTCAAAAGTTTTTAACATTCTCTCTCAATTGTTTTCACTTATCTTTTGCTAAAAAATGTCTTTAACATTCTCACTTTCTCAAAAGTTTTCAACTCCCGTTCGTTCAAAAGCTATTAGCATTCTCTCCCTCAAAATATTTTAACTTTTCCTTATAAAATAGTTTTTACTTGGCTCTCCAAATTTTTAAATTTCAGTTTCTAAATTATTCGTCATCTCTCCCTCAAAAGTTTTTACTTATCTCTCCAAATTTTTAAATTTAAGTATCTAAATAATTCCCTTTTTCTAGCTCAAAAGTTTTTAACTTTCTATCCCTTCAAATATTTTAACATTTACACCTAATTTTTTTTACTTCTTAAATATGAAAATGTCACTCTCTTGCTTGCATGTCTCTCTTTGTGAAAGTCAAAAGTTTCATTTTCTATCCATCAAGTGTATATTTCTTATCTTTCAAAATTTCAAACGTTCTCTCTCAAGTGCTTGTACTTCCCTAGCTCTCCAAAATTTTAAATTTCACTCTTAATTATTCTTTTAATCAAAGTTTTTGAACATTCTTTTAATCAAAGTTTTTGAGCATTCTCTCCCTCAAAAGTTTTTACTTGTCGCTTCAAAATTTTAAATTCTAGTTTTTGAATTATTCACTTTCTTGCTCTAAAGTTTTTAAATTTCTCTCCCTCGAAAGATTTTAACTTTTCCTCCTAATAAAGTTTTTACTTAATTCTGAAAATTTTTAAATTTCGGTCTCTAAATTATTCACTCTCTCGCTCAAAAGTTTAACTTATCTATCGAAAATTTAAAATTCCAGTCTAATTATTCATTCTCTCAGCTTGAAAGTTTTTGTTCCCAAAAGTTCACTTTCATCCCCTTTAATGTTAGGTATTTCATATCTTTCAATTTTTTTACATTCTCTCCATAATTTTTTTTACTCGTCTCCAAACTACTAGTTTTCTCTTGGTCAAAAGTTTTTAACTCTCACCCCCTTTTATGTTTTTTATCTTCTGTCTCAATAGTTTACTTATCTACAAAATTTTAAATTCCAGTCTCTAATATATTCACTTTATCTTCCTCAGTTTTTAGCTTTGTCTCCCTCAAAAGATTTAACTTTGTATCCCTCAAAGCTTTTAACATTCTCTTTCTCAAAAGTTTTGACCTCTCATCTTCCCAATTTTGAAATTTCAGTGTAAATTACTCACTCTCGCCCAAAAGTTATTAATGTTCTCTACCTAGTTTTTAACTTCTCCCTGAAAAGATTCACGTTTTCTCGCTCAAATTTTTTGACATTATCTCTCAAAAGTTTTTACTTGTCTTTCCAATATTTTAAATTCCATCTCTAAATTATTCTCTTTCTTTCGCTAAAAAAGTTTTGAAGTTTTTCTCCCTCAAAATATTTCAACTTTTCCTCCCCAAAACATTTTACTTCTTAGATCTCCAAATTTTAGAGTTTGGCTTTAAATTATTCACCTTACAAAGTTTTTAGCTCTCTCAAAAGAATTTGTCTCCTTCAAAATTTTTAACATTCTCTCTTTTAAAAGTTTTTTCTTATCTGTCCAAACTTTTAAATTTCAGTCTCTAAATTGTTCACTTGTTCTCGCTCAATAGTTTTTTAACTTTTTCTCCCTCAAAAGATTTTACTTTCTCATTATTCACTCTCTCAAAAGATTTTTTTTCCTTCTAAACAAGTTTTTACTTCTTAGCTCTCCAAATTTTAAAATTTCAGTCTGTAAATTATTCACTTTCTATTGCTCAAAAGTTTTTAACGTTCTAGTGCTCAAAGGATTTTAACTTTTACTTTTAAAAAGTTTTTACTTCTTAAATATCAAAATATCACTCACTGATGCTTGACAGTTTCTCTATCTATAAAGATTTTCACTTTATCTCCTTCAACAGTGTATACTTCCTATCTTTCAAAATTAGAGTTAAATGCACTTTTTATAATCCAAGTTTACCTCATTTTGCACATTGCATCCTATACTTCAAAACGTGACATTTTGCATTCAACACGTTTGGCAAACTGACGTAAAACACCCTGTAGCCCAAAATCTGTCTCTGAAAGTGACTGGGTTAGTGTTTAAAAGTGACAGATTTTGCACTTTTAGCGACAAATTTTGGGTCAGAGGGTGTTACGTATGCAATGTGCAATATTCGGGTAAACTTGGGGGATGTAAAGTGCATTTAACTCTCAAAATTATAGACATTCTCTATTTCAAGTTGTTTTCTTTTCTCGAAAATTTTAATGCTTTTTTATTCACTTGTCTCAAATGTTTTTGAAAATTCTCTCTCAAAAGTTGTTACTTTTTAACTCTCCTAAATTTTAAATTTTATCCTCTAAATTATTCGCTTTCTCCCCCTCAAAAGTTTTTGCTTATTTCTCCAAAATTTTAAATTTCAATCTCTAAGTTGGTCATTTCCTCTAGCTCAATTTTTTTTAACTTTCTCTCCCTAAAACGATTTAACTTTCACTCCGTCAAAATTTTTTAACATTCTCTCTTTCAAAAGTTCACTTATTTCTTGCTAAAAAGTCTTTACATTCTCTCTCTAAGAAGATTTTAAATATCTTTCATTGAAAAGCTTTTAGCATTCTTTCCTAAAAAATATTTTAATTTTTCCTTATAAAATTATTTTTACTCGGCTCTCCAAATTTTAAATTTCAGTTTCTAAATTTTTGCCATCTCTCACTCAAAAGTTTTTACTTCTTAGCTCTCCAAATTTTTAAATTTCAGTCTTTAAATTATTCACTTTCTCTTGCTCAAAAGTTTTTAACTTTCTATCCCATTAAAGGTTGTAACTTTACTCCTATTTTTTTACTTAATAAATATCAAAATTTCACTCTCTTTCTCGAATGCCTGGTTCTCAAAGTAAAAAGTTTCACTCTCTCTCCATCAAGTGTATATTTCTTATCTTTCCAAATTTCAAGCATTCTCTCTCAAGAGCTCGTACTTCCCTAGCTCCAAAATTCTTAATTTTAGACCCTTAATTATTCGTTCTCTCAAGTTTTTGAACATTCTTCCAATCAAAAGTATTTGAACGTTCTCACTTCTCTCAAAAGTTTTTACTCGTCTCTTCAAAGGTTTAAATTCTAGCCTCTAAATTATTCACTTTCCCTCAAAAGTTACTTATCTATCCAAATTTTAAATTTCAGTCTATAAATTATGCAACGTCTCTCAGCTTGAAAGTTCCCCCCCCTAAAGTTGTTCACTTTCTTCCCCCTTAAAGTTGCTATTTCTATCTTTCAATTTTTTTACATTCTCTCCATAATAAAATTTACTCATCTCCACTCTCCCTCAGTTTTTAACTCTCTCAAAAGATTTTAACTTTATCTCTCTCAAATGTTTTTAACATTCTCTTTCCCAAAAGTTTTTACTTATCATCTTGCCAATTTTGGAATTTCAGTGTCTACATTACTCACTCTTTTGCTCAAAAGTTTTTAACGTTCTCTCAAGTCTAAAATTTACTCTTGCTCAAAAGTTTTTACCTTTATCTTTCAAAAGATTTTTACCGTCTCCCTCAAAAGTTTTTAACATTTTCTCTCGAAAATTCTTACTCTTCTCTTCAAAATTTTAAATTCTAGTCTCTAACGTATTAACTCTCTCCCTCAAAAGTTTTTGACGACTTCTCCCTCAAAAGATTCACGTTGACTTGTTCAAATATTTTAACACTTCAAAAGATTATAACATTCGCTCTTTCAAAAAGGTTTTTAATTCTCATCTCACGAAAATTTTAAATTTCACTCATTAAAGTATTCACTTTGTCTCGCTCAAATGTTTTTAAATTTCTCTGCCTCAAAATAATTTAACTTGGTCTTTATAATTTTTTGTTTTTAACATTATCTCCCTCAAGTTTTTACCTCTCATCTTTCCAAAATTTTTAACATCTTTCTCTAAATTACTCACTTTCGCTCGCTCAAATGTTTTTAGCTTTGTCTCTGTCAAAAGATTTGAACTTTGTCTCCCTCTGAAGTTTTTAAAACTCCAAATTTTTTCTTTTATTCGTAGTATTAAAGACCAGTCTCTAATTTACTCCCTTACTCTCGTTCGAAAGATTTTTACTTCCTCTCTCAAAATTTGAGATTTTAATGCCATCCTAAAAAACTTTTTACTTAACATTAAATTTAAAAATTTCGGTCTTTTAATTATGCACTCTCTCGCTCAAAAGATTTTTAATTTCCCTCCCTCAAAAGATTTTTACTCTATCCCTTAAAAGTTTTTAACATTCTTTCTCTCAAAAGTTCTTGCTACCAAGTAATCTTGCCAATTTTTTAAATTTCACCCTCTAAATTATGCACTTCCTCTCCCCTCAAAAGTTTTTAAGTTTCTCTTGCACAAAATATTTTAACTTTCTCTCCCTTAAGTTATTAGCTTTCTCTTCCTCCGAAGATTTTAATTTTTCCTTCTAATAAAGGTCTACTACACTTACTTAGCTATATAAATTTTTAAATTTTAGTATCTAAATTATTCACCATCTCTTCCTCAAAAGTTTCTACTTATCTCTCTAAATTTTTAAATTTTAGTTTATATTATTTGCTTCTCTCGCTCAAATGTTTTTAACTCTCTCCCTCAATTTTTTTAACTCTTCTTAAATATCATAATTTCACTCTCTTTCTCGAAAGTCTCTTTCTCAAAAACTTTTCGCTTTTCTCTCCATTAAAAGTGAATACTTCCCATCTTTCAAAATTATAAACATTCTCTCTCAAGAGTTTTACTTGTTATCTCTACAAATTTTTAAATTTTTAGACACTTAATTATTCACTCTCTTAAAATATTTTGAGCATTTGTCAAAAAATTTTGAACATTCTCTCTCAAAAGATTTTACTTATGTCTCCAAAATTTCAAATCTCAGTCTCTAAATTATTCACTTTCTCGCTCAAAAGTTTGTAAATATCTCACCCTTGAAACATTTTAACTTTTCTTCCTGGAAAAGTAAGTTTTTACTTCTTAACTATCCAAAATTTTAAATTTCAATTTCTAAATTATTCACTTTTTCTCCTCAAAAGTTTTTAGTTATCCCTCCAAAATTCTAAATTCCAATCTCTAAATTAATTAGTCAGTCAAAAGTTTTTAACTTTCTCTCCCTCAAAAGATTTTAATTTTTCCTTCTAGAAACGTTTTTATTCCTTAGCATTCAAATATTTTAAATTTTTGTCGCTTTTGAACTCTCTCCCTCAAAAGATTTTAATTTTTCCTTCTAGAAGCCTTTTTATTTCTTAGCTCTCCAAAATTTAAAGTTCCATCTCTAAATTATTCACCATCTCTCTCTCAAAGGTTTTAACTTCCTTATCACACCAAAATTTTAAATTTCAGCTTCTAAATTATTTCTTAGTACCTAAAAGTTTTTACTTCTCATCTCTCCAAATTTTTAAATTTCGGTCTAAAATTTACTCTTCATAAGATTTTAACTTTCTCTTTCTTAAAAGTTTTTCACATTCTCTCTTAAAATCTTTTCCTAGTCTATCTCTAAATTACTCACTTTCTCTCGCTCAAAAGTTTTTAACTTTCTCTCCCTCAAAAGATTTTAATTTTTCCTTTTAAAAACTTTTTTTTATTCAATCTATAAATTATTCACCACATCTTTCCCTCAAAGGTTTTTACTTCTGTTCTCTTCAAAATTTTAAATTTTTGGCTCTAAATTATTCAATTTTCCTTCTTTTTTGGCTCTAAATTATTCACTTTTCCTCCTTAATACTCTTTTTAGAACTTTTACTCCTAAAATGTTTTTACTTCTTAAATATCAAATTTTTGCTCTTGCTTTTAGGTTTTCCATCAAAAGTGTTATACTTCCTATTTTTCAACATTCTCTCTCTCTCTCTCTCTCTCTTTTACTTATCTATCCAAAATTTTAAATTTTCAATCTTTAATTTTTTACCGACTCAAGTTTTTGAACATTCTGTCTCAAATCTCTAAAATTATTCACTTTCTCGCTCAAAAGTTTTTAAATTTCTCTCCCTCAGAAGATTTTTACTTTTTCCTCGTAAAAAAGTTAATTCTTTAACCCTCCAAATTTTTAGATTTCAGCCCCCAAGTTGTTTACTATCTCTCCCTCAAAAGTATTTTAACTTTCTCTCCCCCATTAGTATTTAACATTTTCTCTCTAAAAAGGTTTTACTTTTCATATCTCCAAATTTTTAAACCAAAAGATATTAAATTTCTCTGCCTTAAAAGTTTTTTGCATTCTTTCTCAAAAGTTTTAACTTCTCATCTCTCTAAAATTTTATATTTCAGTCTTTAAATAACTCACTTTCTCTCGCTCAAATGTTTTTAATTTCTTGCCCTCGAAAAATTTGAACCTTTTGTCTCAAAAGTTTTTAATTCCAGTCTCTAAATTAGTCGCTCTCTCTCACAATATTTTAATTTTTATTTAAAAAAGTTTTATATTTCTTAGCTATCCAAAATTTTAAATTATAGTCTCTAATTATTCACCATCTCACCCTCAAAGATTTTTACTCCTTAAAAAGTTTCTGCTGCTTATCAAACCAAAATTTTAAATTTTGGTATCTAAATTATTCACTCTCCTTCAAAAGATTTAAACTTTCTCTTAAAAAAGTTTTTACTTCTTAAATATCAAAATTTCACTCTCTTTCTTGCCTGAAAGTTTTTTTCTCTAAAGGTTCACTTTCTCTCCAGCATGAGTGTAAACTTTGTATCTTTCAAAATTATAAATATTCTCTCTCAAGAGTTTACCTATCTCTCCAAAATTTTAAATTTTAGCTGCTTAATTATTCATTTTGTCTCAAAATTTTTGAACATTCTGCCCCTAAATTTTTAGATTTCAGTCCCGAAGTTATTTACTTTCTCTCCCTCAAAAGTATTTTAACTTTTTATTTCTTAAATGTGTTTAACATTCTCTCTCTCAAAAGATTTTAACTTTCTATTATGCAAAAATTTTCAACTTTCTCTGCCTTGAAAGTTTTTAACATTCATTTTCAAAAGCTTTGACTTCTCATATGTCCAAAATATTAAATTCCAATATCTAAATTACTCACTCTCTTTCGCTCAAATGTTTTTTACTTCCTCTCTCTCTAAAGATTTAACATTCTATCTCAAATGTTTTTAATTCTTATATGTCTGAACTTTTAAATACCAGTTTCTAAATTATTCACTTTCTTTCTCTCAAAAGATTTTAATTTTTCATTTTAAATTTTTTTTTACTTTGCTTTTGAAAATTTTAAATTTTAGTCACAATTATTCTCCAACTCTCCCTCGAAGGTTTTTCCTTCTTATCTCCCAATTTTTTAATATCCGACTCTAAATTATTCACTTTCTCTACCTCCCAAAATCTTAAATTTTACTCATACAAATGTTTTTACTTCTTAAATATCAAAATTCATGAAAGTTTGTTTTTGAGTTAAATGCACTTTGTATTCCCCAAGTTTACCCAATTTTGCACATTGCATCCTACTTAACGTGACACTTTGCATCCCGCAATTTTATTGAACCGACACATACACTGTCCCAAAACCGTCACTAAAAGTGCAAAATGTGTCACTTTTAAACACGAATCCCGTCGTTTTTAGCGACGGATGTTGGGGTGGAGAGTTTTATGCGTCGGTTTGCTAAAATTACGTGATGCAAAGTGTAACGTTTTTAAGTACAGGATGCAATAATGTACAAAATGGGTAAACTTGGGGGATTTAAAGGGCATATGTAACTCTTTGTTTTTCTCAAAAGGTTTTCACTCTCCAACAAAAGTATATACTGCCTATTTTTCAAAATTATAAACATTTTCTCTCAAAAGTTTTTACTTTATGCAAAATTTAAAATTTCCGAGCTGTTAATATTCATCGTCTCAAAAGCTTTTTTGAACATTCTATCCATTAAAACCTTTAAACATTATCTCTCTTAAAGTTTTTACTTATCTCTCCAAATATTTAAATGTCGTTCTCTAAAAGTATTCACTTTCTCGCTAAAAAGTTTGTTAAAATTTCTCTCCCTTCGAATGATTTTAATTTTTTCTCCAAATAAAATTTTTACTTCTTAATTCTCCAAATTTTTAGATTTTAGTACCTAAATGTTTTTACTTCTCATCTCTCCAAATTTTTAAATTTCAGTCTAAAATTTACTCTCTTCATAAGATTTTAACTTTCTCTTTCTTAAAAGTTTTTAACATTCTTTCTCTCAAAATCTTTTCCTTGTCTATCTCTAAATTACTTACTTTCTCTCGCTCAAAAGTTTTTAACTTTCTCTCCCTCAAAAGATTTTAATTTTTCCTTTTAAAAAACTTTTTTTTATTCAATCTATAAATTATTCACGACATCTTTCCCTCAAAGGTTTTTACTTCTGTTCTCTTCAAAATTTTAAATTTTTGGCTCTAAATTATTCAATTTTCCTTCTTTTTTGGCTCTAAATTATTCACTTTTCCTCCTTAATACTCTTTTTAGAACTTTTACTCCTAAAATGTTTTTACTTCTTAAATATCAAATTTTTGCTCTTGCTTTTAGGTTTTCCATCAAAAGTGTTATACTTCCTATTTTTCAACATTCTCTCTCTCTCTCTCTCTCTTTTACTTATCTATCCAAAATTTTAAATTTTCAATCCTTAATTTTTTACCGACTCAAGTTTTTGAACATTCTGTCTCAAATCTCTAAAATTATTCACTTTCTCGCTCAAAAGTTTTTAAATTTCTCTCCCTCAGAAGATTTTTACTTTTTCCTCGTAAAAAAGTTAATTCTTTAACCCTCCAAATTTTTAGATTTCAGCCCCCAAGTTGTTTACTATCTCTCCCTCAAAAGTATTTTAACTTTCTCTCCCCCATTAGTATTTAACATTTTCTCTCTAAAAAGGTTTTACTTTTCATATCTCCAAATTTTTAAACCAAAAGATATTAAATTTCTCTCCCTTAAAAGTTTTTTGCATTCTTTCTCAAAAGTTTTATCTTCTCATCTCTCTAAAATTTTAAATTTCAATCTTTAAATAACTCACTTTCTCTCGCTCAAATGTTTTTAATTTCTTTCCCTCGAAAAATTTGAACCTTTTGTCTCAAAAGTTTTTAATTCCAGTCTCTAAATTAGTCGCTCTCTCTCACAATATTTTAATTTTTATTTAAAAAAGTTTTTATTTCTTAGCTATCCAAAATTTTAAATTATAGTCTCTAATTATTCACCATCTCACCCTCAAAGATTTTTACTCCTTAAAAAGTTTCTGCTGCTTATCAAACCAGAATTTTAAATTTTGGTATCTAAATTATTCACTCTCCTTCAAAAGATTTAAACTTTACTCTTAAAAAAGTTTTACTTCTTAAATATCAAAATTTCACTCTCTTTCTTGCCTGAAAGTTTTTTTCTCTAAAGGTTCACTTTCTCTCCAGCATGAGTGTAAACTTTGTATCTTTCAAAATTATAAATATTCTCTCTCAAGAGTTTACCTATCTCTCCAAAATTTTAAATTTTAGCTGCTTAATTATTCATTTTGTCTCAAAGTTTTTGAACATTCTGCCCCTAAATTTTTAGATTTCAGTCCCGAAGTTATTTACTTTCTCTCCCTCAAAAGTATTTTAACTTTTTATTTCTTAAATGTGTTTAACATTCTCTCTCTCAAAAGATTTTAACTTTCTATTATGCAAAAATTTTCAACTTTCTCTGCCTTGAAAGTTTTTAACATTCATTTTCAAAAGCTTTGACTTCTCATATGTCCAAAATATTAAATTCCAATATCTAAATTACTCACTCTCTTTCGCTCAAATGTTTTTACTTCCTCTCTCTCTAAAGATTTAACATTCTATCTCAAATGTTTTTAATTCTTATATGTCTGAACTTTTAAATACCAGTTTCTAAATTATTCACTTTCTTTCTCTCAAAAGATTTTAATTTTCATTTTAAATTTTTTTTACTTTGCTTTTGAAAATTTTAAATTTTAGTCACAATTATTCTCCAACTCTCCCTCGAAGGTTTTTCCTTCTTATCTCCCAATTTTTAATATCCGACTCTAAATTATTCACTTTCTCTACCTCCCAAAATCTTAAATTTTACTCATACAAATGTTTTTACTTCTTAAATATCAAAATTCATGAAAGTTTGTTTTTGAGTTAAATGCACTTTGTATTCCCCAAGTTTACCCAATTTTGCACATTGCATCCTACTTAACGTGACACTTTGCATCCCGCAATTTTATTGAACCGACACATATACACTGTCCCAAAACCGTCACTAAAAGTGCAAAATGCGTCACTTTTAAACACGAATCCCGTCGTTTTAGCGACGGATGTTGGGGCGGAGAGTTTTATTGCGTCGGTTTGCTAAAATTACGTGATGCAAAGTGTAACGTTTTTAAGTACAGGATGCAATAATGTACAAAATGGGTAAACTTGGGGGATTTAAAGGGCATATGTAACTCTTTGTTTTTCTCAAAAGGTTTTCACTCTCCAACAAAAGTATATACTGCCTATTTTTCAAAATTATAAACATTTTCTCTCAAAAGTTTTTACTTTATGCAAAATTTAAAATTTCCGAGCTGTTAATATTCATCGTCTCAAAAGCTTTTTTGAACATTCTATCCATTAAAACCTTTAAACATTATCTCTCTTAAAGTTTTTACTTATCTCTCCAAATATTTAAATGTCGTTCTCTAAAAGTATTCACTTTCTCGCTAAAAAGTTTGTTAAAATTTCTCTCCCTTCGAATGATTTTAATTTTTTCTCCAAATAAAATTTTTACTTCTTAATTCTCCAAATTTTTAGATTTTAGTACCTAAATGTTTTTACTTCTCATCTCTCCAAATTTTTAAATTTCAGTCTAAAATTTACTCTCTTCATAAGATTTTAACTTTCTCTTTCTTAAAAGTTTTTAACATTCTTTCTCTCAAAATCTTTTCCTTGTCTATCTCTAAATTACTCACTTTCTCTCGCTCAAAAGTTTTTAACTTTCTCTCCCTCAAAAGATTTTAATTTTTCCTTTTAAAAAACTTTTTTTTATTCAATCTATAAATTATTCACGACATCTTTCCCTCAAAGGTTTTTACTTCTGTTCTCTTCAAAATTTTAAATTTTTGGCTCTAAATTATTCAATTTTCCTTCTTTTTTGGCTCTAAATTATTCACTTTTCCTCCTTAATACTCTTTTTAGAACTTTTACTCCTAAAATGTTTTTACTTCTTAAATATCAAATTTTTGCTCTTGCTTTTAGGTTTTCCATCAAAAGTGTTATACTTCCTATTTTTCAACATTCTCTCTCTCTCTCTCTCTCTTTTACTTATCTATCCAAAATTTTAAATTTTCAATCCTTAATTTTTTACCGACTCAAGTTTTTGAACATTCTGTCTCAAATCTCTAAAATTATTCACTTTCTCGCTCAAAAGTTTTTAAATTTCTCTCCCTCAGAAGATTTTTACTTTTTCCTCGTAAAAAAGTTAATTCTTTAACCCTCCAAATTTTTAGATTTCAGCCCCCAAGTTGTTTACTATCTCTCCCTCAAAAGTATTTTAACTTTCTCTCCCCCATTAGTATTTAACATTTTCTCTCTAAAAAGGTTTTACTTTTCATATCTCCAAATTTTTAAACCAAAAGATATTAAATTTCTCTCCCTTAAAAGTTTTTTGCATTCTTTCTCAAAAGTTTTAACTTCTCATCTCTCTAAAATTTTAAATTTCAATATTTAAATAACTCACTTTCTCTCGCTCAAATGTTTTTAATTTCTTTCCCTCGAAAAATTTGAACCTTTTGTCTCAAAAGTTTTTAATTCCAGTCTCTAAATTAGTCGCTCTCTCTCACAATATTTTAATTTTTATTTAAAAAAGTTTTTTATTTCTTAGCTATCCAAAATTTTAAATTATAGTCTCTAATTATTCACCATCTCACCCTCAAAGATTTTTACTCCTTAAAAAGTTTCTGCTGCTTATTAAACCAGAATTTTAAATTTTGGTATCTAAATTATTCACTCTCCTTCAAAAGATTTAAACTTTTACTCTTAAAAAAGTTTTTACTTCTTAAATATCAAAATTTCACTCTCTTTCTAGCCTGAAAGTTTTTTTCTCTAAAGGTTCACTTTCTCTCCAGCATGAGTGTAAACTTTGTATCTTTCAAAATTATAAATATTCTCTCTCAAGAGTTTACCTATCTCTCCAAAATTTTAAATTTTAGCTGCTTAATTATTCATTTTGTCTCAAAGTTTTGAACATTCTGCCCCTAAATTTTTAGATTTCAGTCCCGAAGTTATTTACTTTCTCTCCCTCAAAAGTATTTTAACTTTTTATTTCTTAAATGTGTTTAACATTCTCTCTCTCAAAAGATTTTAACTTTCTATTATGCAAAAATTTTCAACTTTCTCTGCCTTGAAAGTTTTTAACATTCATTTTCAAAAGCTTTGACTTCTCATATGTCCAAAATATTAAATTCCAATATCTAAATTACTCACTCTCTTTCGCTCAAATGTTTTTACTTCCTCTCTCTCTAAAGATTTAACATTCTATCTCAAATGTTTTTAATTCTTATATGTCTGAACTTTTAAATACCAGTTTCTAAATTATTCACTTTCTTTCTCTCAAAAGATTTTAATTTTTCATTTTAAATTTTTTTTACTTTGCTTTTGAAAATTTTAAATTTTAGTCACAATTATTCTCCAACTCTCCCTCGAAGGTTTTTCCTTCTTATCTCCCAATTTTTTAATATCCGACTCTAAATTATTCACTTTCTCTACCTCCCAAAATCTTAAATTTTACTCATACAAATGTTTTTACTTCTTAAATATCAAAATTCATGAAAGTTTGTTTTTGAGTTAAATGCACTTTGTATTCCCCAAGTTTACCCAATTTTGCACATTGCATCCTACTTAACGTGACACTTTGCATCCCGCAATTTTATTGAACCGACACATATACACTGTCCCAAAACCGTCACTAAAAGTGCAAAATGCGTCACTTTTAAACACGAATCCCGTCGTTTTTAGCGACGGATGTTGGGGTGGAGAGTTTTATGCGTCGGTTTGCTAAAATTACGTGATGCAAAGTGTAACGTTTTTAAGTACAGGATGCAATAATGTACAAAATGGGTAAACTTGGGGGATTTAAAGGGCATATGTAACTCTTTGTTTTTCTCAAAAGGTTTTCACTCTCCAACAAAAGTATATACTGCCTATTTTTCAAAATTATAAACATTTTCTCTCAAAAGTTTTTACTTATCTATGCAAAATTTAAAATTTCCGAGCTGTTAATATTCATCGTCTCAAAAGCTTTTTTGAACATTCTATCCATTAAAACCTTTAAACATTATCTCTCTTAAAGTTTTTACTTATCTCTCCAAATATTTAAATGTCGTTCTCTAAAAGTATTCACTTTCTCGCTAAAAAGTTTGTTAAAATTTCTCTCCCTTCGAATGATTTTAATTTTTTCTCCAAATAAATTTTTACTTCTTAATTCTCCAAATTTTTAGATTTTAGTACCTAAATGTTTTTACTTCTCATCTCTCCAAATTTTTAAATTTCAGTCTAAAATTTACTCTCTTCATAAGATTTTAACTTTCTCTTTCTTAAAAGTTTTTAACATTCTTTCTCTCAAAATCTTTTCCTTGTCTATCTCTAAATTACTCACTTTCTCTCGCTCAAAAGTTTTTAACTTTCTCTCCCTCAAAGATTTTAATTTTTCCTTTTAAAAACTTTTTTTTATTCAATCTATAAATTATTCACGACATCTTTCCCTCAAAGGTTTTACTTCTGTTCTCTTCAAATTTTAAATTTTTGGCTCTAAATTATTCAATTTTCCTTCTTTTTTGGCTCTAAATTATTCACTTTTCCTCCTTAATACTCTTTTTAGAACTTTTACTCCTAAAATGTTTTTACTTCTTAAATATCAAATTTTTGCTCTTGCTTTTAGGTTTTCCATCAAAAGTGTTATACTTCCTATTTTTCAACATTCTCTCTCTCTCTCTCTCTCTCTCTCTTTTACTTATCTATCCAAAATTTTAAATTTTCAATCCTTAATTTTTTACCGACTCAAGTTTTTGAACATTCTGTCTCAAATCTCTAAAATTATTCACTTTCTCGCTCAAAAGTTTTTAAATTTCTCTCCCTCAGAAGATTTTTACTTTTTCCTCGTAAAAAAGTTAATTCTTTAACCCTCCAAATTTTAGATTTCAGCCCCCAAGTTGTTTACTATCTCTCCCTCAAAAGTATTTTAACTTTCTCTCCCCCATTAGTATTTAACATTTTCTCTCTAAAAAGGTTTTACTTTTCATATCTCCAAATTTTTAAACCAAAAGATATTAAATTTCTCTCCCTTAAAAGTTTTTTGCATTCTTTCTCAAAAGTTTTAACTTCTCATCTCTCTAAAATTTTAAATTTCAGTCTTTAAATTACTCACTTTCTCTCGCTCAAATGTTTTTAATTTCTTTCCCTCGAAAAATTTGAACCTTTTGTCTCAATAGTTTTTAATTCTAGTCTCTAAATTAGTCGCTCTCTCTCACAATATTTTAATTTTTATTTAAAAAAGTTTTTTATTTCTTAGCTATCCAAAATTTTAAATTATAGTCCCTAAATTATTCACCATCTCTCCCTCAAAGATTTTTACTCCTTAAAAAGTTTCTGCTGCTTATCAAACCAGAATTTTAAATTCTTGTATCTAAATTATTCACTCTTCTTCAAATGATTTAAACTTTTACTCTTAAAAAAGTTTTTACTTCTTAAATATCAAAATTTCACTCTCTTTCTTGCCTGAAAGTTTTTTTCTCTAAAGGTTTTCACTTTCTCTCCAGCATGAGTGTAAACTTTGTATCTTTCAAAATTATAAACATTCTCTCTCTCAAGAGTTTACCTATCTTTTCAAAATTTTAAATTTTAGCTGCTTAATTATTCATTTTGTCTCAAAGTTTTTGAACATTCTGCCCCTAAATTTTTAGATTTCTGTCCCTAGGTTATTTACTTTCTCTCACTTAAAAGTATTTTAACTTTTTATTTCTTAAATGTGTTTAACATTCTCTCTCAAAAGATTTTAACTTTTACTCTTACAAAAGTTTTTACTTCTTAAATATCAAAATTTCACTCTTTCTTGCCTGAAATTTTTTTTCTCTAAAGGTTTTCATTTTCTCTCCAGCATGAGTGTAAACTTTGTATCTTTCAAAATTTTAAACATTCTCTCTCTCAAGAGTTTACCTATCTCTCCAAAATTTTAAATTTTAGCTGCTTAATTATTCATTTTGTCTCAAAGTTTTTGAACATTCTGCCCCTAAATTTTTAGATTTCAGTCCCGAAGTTATTTACTTTCTCTCCCTCAAAAGTATTTTAACTTTTTATTTCTTAAATGTGTTTAACATTCTCTCTCTCAAAAGATTTTAACTTTCTATTATGCAAAAATTTTCAACTTTCTCTGCCTTGAAAGTTTTTAACATTCATTTTCAAAAGCTTTGACTTCTCATACGTCCAAAATTTTAAATTCCAATCTCTAAATTACTCACTCTCTTTCGCTCAAATGTTTTTAACTTCCTCTCTCTCTAAAGATTTAACATTCTATCTCAAATGTTTTTAATTCTTATATGTCTGAACTTTTAAATACCAGTTTTTAAATTATTCACTTTCTTTCTCTCAAAAGATTTTAATTTTTCATTTTAAATTTTTTTTTACTTTGCTTTTGAAAATTTTAAATTTTAGTCACAATTATTCTCCAACTCTCCCTCGAAGGTTTTTCCTTCTTATCTCCCAATTTTTTAATATCCGACTCTAAATTATTCACTTTCTCTCCCTCCCAAAATCTTAAATTTTACTCATACAAATGTTTTTACTTCTTAAATCTCAAAATTCATGAAAGTTTGTTTTTGAGTTAAATGCACTTTGTATTCCCCAAGTTTACCCAATTTTGCACATTGCATCCTACTTAACGTGACACTTTGCATCCCGCAATTTTATTTAACCGACACATATACACTGTCCCTAAACCGTCACTAAAAGTGCAAAATGCGTCACTTTAAAACACTAATCCCGTTGCTTTTAGCGACGGATGTTGGGGCGGAGAGTTTTATGCGTTGGTTTGCTAAAATTACGTGATGCAAAGTGTAACGTTTTTAAGTACAGGATGCAATAATGTACAAAATGGGTAAACTTGGGGGATTTAAAGGGCATATGTAACTCTTTGTTTTTCTCAAAAGGTTTTCACTCTCCAACAAAAGTATATACTGCCTATTTTTCAAAATTATAAACATTTTCTCTCAAAAGTTTTTACTTATCTATGCAAAATTTAAAATTTCCGAGCTGTTAATATTCATCGTCTCAAAAGCTTTTTTGAACATTCTGTCCATTAAAACCTTTAAACATTATCTCTCTTAAAGTTTTTACTTATCTCTCCAAATTTTTAAATGTCGTTCTCTAAAAGTATTCACTTTCTCGCTGAAAAGTTTGTTAAAATTTCTCTCCCTTCGAATGATTTTAATTTTTTCTCCTAATAAATTTTTACTTAATTCTCCAAATTTTTAGATTTTAGTACCTAAAAGTTTTTACTTCTCATCTCTCCAAATTTTTAAATTTCAGTCTAAAATTTACTCTCTTCATAAGATTTTAACTTTCTCTTTCTTAAAAGTTTTTAACATTCTTTCTCTCAAAATCTTTTCCTTGTCTATCTCTAAATTACTCACTTTCTCTCGCTCAAAAGTTTTTAACTTTCTCTCCCTCAAAGGATTTTAATTTTTCCTTTTAAAAAACTTTTTTTTATTCAATCTATAAATTATTCACCACATCTTTCCCTCAAAGGTTTTTACTTCTGTTCTCTTCAAATTTTTAAATTTTTGGCTCTAAATTATTCAATTTGCCTTCTTTTTTAGCTCTAAATTATTCACTTCTCCTCCTTAATACTCTTTTTAGAACTTTTACTCCTAAAATGTTTTTACTTCTTAAATATCAAATTTTTGCTCTTGCTTTTAGGTTTTCCATCAAAAGTGTTATACTTCCTATTTTTCAACATTTTCTCTCTCTCTCTCTCTCTTTTACTTATCTATCCAAAATTTTAAATTTTCAATCCTTAATTTTTTACCGACTCAAGTTTTTGAACATTCTGTCTCAAATCTCTAAAATTATTCACTTTCTCGCTCAAAAGTTTTTAAATTTCTCTCCCTCAGAAGATTTTTACTTTTTCCTCGTAAAAAAGTTAATTCTTTAACCCTCCAAATTTTTAGATTTCAGCCCCCAAGTTGTTTACTATCTCTCCCTCAAAAGTATTTTAACTTTCTCTCCCCCATTAGTATTTAACATTTTCTCTCTAAAAAGGTTTTACTTTTCATATCTCCAAATTTTTAAACCAAAAGATATTAAATTTCTCTCCCTTAAAAGTTTTTTGCATTCTTTCTCAAAAGTTTTAACTTCTCATCTCTCTAAAATTTTAAATTTCAGTCTTTAAATTACTCACTTTCTCTCGCTCAAATGTTTTTAATTTCTTTCCCTCGAAAAATTTGAACCTTTTGTCTCAATAGTTTTTAATTCTAGTCTCTAAATTAGTCGCTCTCTCTCACAATATTTTAATTTTTATTTAAAAAAGTTTTTTATTTCTTAGCTATCCAAAATTTTAAATTATAGTCCCTAAATTATTCACCATCTCTCCCTCAAAGATTTTTACTCCTTAAAAAGTTTCTGCTGCTTATCAAACCAGAATTTTAAATTCTTGTATCTAAATTATTCACTCTTCTTCAAATGATTTAAACTTTTACTCTTAAAAAAGTTTTTACTTCTTAAATATCAAAATTTCACTCTCTTTCTTGCCTGAAAGTTTTTTTCTCTAAAGGTTTTCACTTTCTCTCCAGCATGAGTGTAAACTTTGTATCTTTCAAAATTATAAACATTCTCTCTCTCAAGAGTTTACCTATCTTTTCAAAATTTTAAATTTTAGCTGCTTAATTATTCATTTTGTCTCAAAGTTTTTGAACATTCTGCCCCTAAATTTTTAGATTTCTGTCCCTAGGTTATTTACTTTCTCTCACTTAAAAGTATTTTAACTTTTTATTTCTTAAATGTGTTTAACATTCTCTCTCAAAAGATTTTAACTTTTACTCTTACAAAAGTTTTTACTTCTTAAATATCAAAATTTCACTCTTTCTTGCCTGAAATTTTTTTTCTCTAAAGGTTTTCATTTTCTCTCCAGCATGAGTGTAAACTTTGTATCTTTCAAAATTTTAAACATTCTCTCTCTCAAGAGTTTACCTATCTCTCCAAAATTTTAAATTTTAGCTGCTTAATTATTCATTTTGTCTCAAAGTTTTTGAACATTCTGCCCCTAAATTTTTAGATTTCAGTCCCGAAGTTATTTACTTTCTCTCCCTCAAAAGTATTTTAACTTTTTATTTCTTAAATGTGTTTAACATTCTCTCTCTCAAAAGATTTTAACTTTCTATTATGCAAAAATTTTCAACTTTCTCTGCCTTGAAAGTTTTTAACATTCATTTTCAAAAGCTTTGACTTCTCATACGTCCAAAATTTTAAATTCCAATCTCTAAATTACTCACTCTCTTTCGCTCAAATGTTTTTAACTTCCTCTCTCTCTAAAGATTTAACATTCTATCTCAAATGTTTTTAATTCTTATATGTCTGAACTTTTAAATACCAGTTTTTAAATTATTCACTTTCTTTCTCTCAAAAGATTTTAATTTTTCATTTTAAATTTTTTTTTACTTTGCTTTTGAAAATTTTAAATTTTAGTCACAATTATTCTCCAACTCTCCCTCGAAGGTTTTTCCTTCTTATCTCCCAATTTTTTAATATCCGACTCTAAATTATTCACTTTCTCTCCCTCCCAAAATCTTAAATTTTACTCATACAAATGTTTTTACTTCTTAAATCTCAAAATTCATGAAAGTTTGTTTTTGAGTTAAATGCACTTTGTATTCCCCAAGTTTACCCAATTTTGCACATTGCATCCTACTTAACGTGACACTTTGCATCCCGCAATTTTATTTAACCGACACATATACACTGTCCCTAAACCGTCACTAAAAGTGCAAAATGCGTCACTTTAAAACACTAATCCCGTTGCTTTTAGCGACGGATGTTGGGGCGGAGAGTTTTATGCGTTGGTTTGCTAAAATTACGTGATGCAAAGTGTAACGTTTTTAAGTACAGGATGCAATAATGTACAAAATGGGTAAACTTGGGGGATTTAAAGGGCATATGTAACTCTTTGTTTTTCTCAAAAGGTTTTCACTCTCCAACAAAAGTATATACTGCCTATTTTTCAAAATTATAAACATTTTCTCTCAAAAGTTTTTACTTATCTATGCAAAATTTAAAATTTCCGAGCTGTTAATATTCATCGTCTCAAAAGCTTTTTTGAACATTCTGTCCATTAAAACCTTTAAACATTATCTCTCTTAAAGTTTTTACTTATCTCTCCAAATTTTTAAATGTCGTTCTCTAAAAGTATTCACTTTCTCGCTGAAAAGTTTGTTAAAATTTCTCTCCCTTCGAATGATTTTAATTTTTTCTCCTAATAAATTTTTACTTAATTCTCCAAATTTTTAGATTTTAGTACCTAAAAGTTTTTACTTCTCATCTCTCCAAATTTTTAAATTTCAGTCTAAAATTTACTCTCTTCATAAGATTTTAACTTTCTCTTTCTTAAAAGTTTTTAACATTCTTTCTCTCAAAATCTTTTCCTTGTCTATCTCTAAATTACTCACTTTCTCTCGCTCAAAAGTTTTTAACTTTCTCTCCCTCAAAGGATTTTAATTTTTCCTTTTAAAAAACTTTTTTTTATTCAATCTATAAATTATTCACCACATCTTTCCCTCAAAGGTTTTTACTTCTGTTCTCTTCAAATTTTTAAATTTTTGGCTCTAAATTATTCAATTTGCCTTCTTTTTTAGCTCTAAATTATTCACTTCTCCTCCTTAATACTCTTTTTAGAACTTTTACTCCTAAAATGTTTTTACTTCTTAAATATCAAATTTTTGCTCTTGCTTTTAGGTTTTCCATCAAAAGTGTTATACTTCCTATTTTTCAACATTTTCTCTCTCTCTCTCTCTCTTTTACTTATCTATCCAAAATTTTAAATTTTCAATCCTTAATTTTTTACCGACTCAAGTTTTTGAACATTCTGTCTCAAATCTCTAAAATTATTCACTTTCTCGCTCAAAAGTTTTTAAATTTCTCTCCCTCAGAAGATTTTTACTTTTTCCTCGTAAAAAAG
Source organism: Panax stipuleanatus (assembly GCA_020205555.1). Classification (NCBI taxonomy): domain Eukaryota; kingdom Viridiplantae; phylum Streptophyta; class Magnoliopsida; order Apiales; family Araliaceae; genus Panax; species Panax stipuleanatus. The sequence continues at coordinate 128,953,845 of CM035118.1, forward strand.
TTAATTCTTTAACCCTCCAAATTTTTAGATTTCAGCCCCCAAGTTGTTTACTATCTCTCCCTCAAAAGTATTTTAACTTTCTCTCCCCCATTAGTATTTAACATTTTCTCTCTAAAAAGGTTTTACTTTTCATATCTCCAAATTTTTAAACCAAAAGATATTAAATTTCTCTCCCTTAAAAGTTTTTTGCATTCTTTCTCAAAAGTTTTAACTTCTCATCTCTCTAAAATTTTAAATTTCAGTCTTTAAATTACTCACTTTCTCTCGCTCAAATGTTTTTAATTTCTTTCCCTCGAAAAATTTGAACCTTTTGTCTCAATAGTTTTTAATTCTAGTCTCTAAATTAGTCGCTCTCTCTCACAATATTTTAATTTTTATTTAAAAAAGTTTTTTATTTCTTAGCTATCCAAAATTTTAAATTATAGTCCCTAAATTATTCACCATCTCTCCCTCAAAGATTTTTACTCCTTAAAAAGTTTCTGCTGCTTATCAAACCAGAATTTTAAATTCTTGTATCTAAATTATTCACTCTTCTTCAAATGATTTAAACTTTTACTCTTAAAAAAGTTTTTACTTCTTAAATATCAAAATTTCACTCTCTTTCTTGCCTGAAAGTTTTTTTCTCTAAAGGTTTTCACTTTCTCTCCAGCATGAGTGTAAACTTTGTATCTTTCAAAATTATAAACATTCTCTCTCTCAAGAGTTTACCTATCTTTTCAAAATTTTAAATTTTAGCTGCTTAATTATTCATTTTGTCTCAAAGTTTTTGAACATTCTGCCCCTAAATTTTTAGATTTCTGTCCCTAGGTTATTTACTTTCTCTCACTTAAAAGTATTTTAACTTTTTATTTCTTAAATGTGTTTAACATTCTCTCTCAAAAGATTTTAACTTTTACTCTTACAAAAGTTTTTACTTCTTAAATATCAAAATTTCACTCTTTCTTGCCTGAAATTTTTTTTCTCTAAAGGTTTTCATTTTCTCTCCAGCATGAGTGTAAACTTTGTATCTTTCAAAATTTTAAACATTCTCTCTCTCAAGAGTTTACCTATCTCTCCAAAATTTTAAATTTTAGCTGCTTAATTATTCATTTTGTCTCAAAGTTTTTGAACATTCTGCCCCTAAATTTTTAGATTTCAGTCCCGAAGTTATTTACTTTCTCTCCCTCAAAAGTATTTTAACTTTTTATTTCTTAAATGTGTTTAACATTCTCTCTCTCAAAAGATTTTAACTTTCTATTATGCAAAAATTTTCAACTTTCTCTGCCTTGAAAGTTTTTAACATTCATTTTCAAAAGCTTTGACTTCTCATACGTCCAAAATTTTAAATTCCAATCTCTAAATTACTCACTCTCTTTCGCTCAAATGTTTTTAACTTCCTCTCTCTCTAAAGATTTAACATTCTATCTCAAATGTTTTTAATTCTTATATGTCTGAACTTTTAAATACCAGTTTTTAAATTATTCACTTTCTTTCTCTCAAAAGATTTTAATTTTTCATTTTAAATTTTTTTTTACTTTGCTTTTGAAAATTTTAAATTTTAGTCACAATTATTCTCCAACTCTCCCTCGAAGGTTTTTCCTTCTTATCTCCCAATTTTTTAATATCCGACTCTAAATTATTCACTTTCTCTCCCTCCCAAAATCTTAAATTTTACTCATACAAATGTTTTTACTTCTTAAATCTCAAAATTCATGAAAGTTTGTTTTTGAGTTAAATGCACTTTGTATTCCCCAAGTTTACCCAATTTTGCACATTGCATCCTACTTAACGTGACACTTTGCATCCCGCAATTTTATTTAACCGACACATATACACTGTCCCTAAACCGTCACTAAAAGTGCAAAATGCGTCACTTTAAAACACTAATCCCGTTGCTTTTAGCGACGGATGTTGGGGCGGAGAGTTTTATGCGTTGGTTTGCTAAAATTACGTGATGCAAAGTGTAACGTTTTTAAGTACAGGATGCAATAATGTACAAAATGGGTAAACTTGGGGGATTTAAAGGGCATATGTAACTCTTTGTTTTTCTCAAAAGGTTTTCACTCTCCAACAAAAGTATATACTGCCTATTTTTCAAAATTATAAACATTTTCTCTCAAAAGTTTTTACTTATCTATGCAAAATTTAAAATTTCCGAGCTGTTAATATTCATCGTCTCAAAAGCTTTTTTGAACATTCTGTCCATTAAAACCTTTAAACATTATCTCTCTTAAAGTTTTTACTTATCTCTCCAAATTTTTAAATGTCGTTCTCTAAAAGTATTCACTTTCTCGCTGAAAAGTTTGTTAAAATTTCTCTCCCTTCGAATGATTTTAATTTTTTCTCCTAATAAATTTTTACTTAATTCTCCAAATTTTTAGATTTTAGTACCTAAAAGTTTTTACTTCTCATCTCTCCAAATTTTTAAATTTCAGTCTAAAATTTACTCTCTTCATAAGATTTTAACTTTCTCTTTCTTAAAAGTTTTTAACATTCTTTCTCTCAAAATCTTTTCCTTGTCTATCTCTAAATTACTCACTTTCTCTCGCTCAAAAGTTTTTAACTTTCTCTCCCTCAAAGGATTTTAATTTTTCCTTTTAAAAAACTTTTTTTTATTCAATCTATAAATTATTCACCACATCTTTCCCTCAAAGGTTTTTACTTCTGTTCTCTTCAAATTTTTAAATTTTTGGCTCTAAATTATTCAATTTGCCTTCTTTTTTAGCTCTAAATTATTCACTTCTCCTCCTTAATACTCTTTTTAGAACTTTTACTCCTAAAATGTTTTTACTTCTTAAATATCAAATTTTTGCTCTTGCTTTTAGGTTTTCCATCAAAAGTGTTATACTTCCTATTTTTCAACATTTTCTCTCTCTCTCTCTCTCTTTTACTTATCTATCCAAAATTTTAAATTTTCAATCCTTAATTTTTTACCGACTCAAGTTTTTGAACATTCTGTCTCAAATCTCTAAAATTATTCACTTTCTCGCTCAAAAGTTTTTAAATTTCTCTCCCTCAGAAGATTTTTACTTTTTCCTCGTAAAAAAGTTAATTCTTTAACCCTCCAAATTTTTAGATTTCAGCCCCCAAGTTGTTTACTATCTCTCCCTCAAAAGTATTTTAACTTTCTCTCCCCCATTAGTATTTAACATTTTCTCTCTAAAAAGGTTTTACTTTTCATATCTCCAAATTTTTAAACCAAAAGATATTAAATTTCTCTCCCTTAAAAGTTTTTTGCATTCTTTCTCAAAAGTTTTAACTTCTCATCTCTCTAAAATTTTAAATTTCAGTCTTTAAATTACTCACTTTCTCTCGCTCAAATGTTTTTAATTTCTTTCCCTCGAAAAATTTGAACCTTTTGTCTCAATAGTTTTTAATTCTAGTCTCTAAATTAGTCGCTCTCTCTCACAATATTTTAATTTTTATTTAAAAAAGTTTTTTATTTCTTAGCTATCCAAAATTTTAAATTATAGTCCCTAAATTATTCACCATCTCTCCCTCAAAGATTTTTACTCCTTAAAAAGTTTCTGCTGCTTATCAAACCAGAATTTTAAATTCTTGTATCTAAATTATTCACTCTTCTTCAAATGATTTAAACTTTTACTCTTAAAAAAGTTTTTACTTCTTAAATATCAAAATTTCACTCTCTTTCTTGCCTGAAAGTTTTTTTCTCTAAAGGTTTTCACTTTCTCTCCAGCATGAGTGTAAACTTTGTATCTTTCAAAATTATAAACATTCTCTCTCTCAAGAGTTTACCTATCTTTTCAAAATTTTAAATTTTAGCTGCTTAATTATTCATTTTGTCTCAAAGTTTTTGAACATTCTGCCCCTAAATTTTTAGATTTCTGTCCCTAGGTTATTTACTTTCTCTCACTTAAAAGTATTTTAACTTTTTATTTCTTAAATGTGTTTAACATTCTCTCTCAAAAGATTTTAACTTTTACTCTTACAAAAGTTTTTACTTCTTAAATATCAAAATTTCACTCTTTCTTGCCTGAAATTTTTTTTCTCTAAAGGTTTTCATTTTCTCTCCAGCATGAGTGTAAACTTTGTATCTTTCAAAATTTTAAACATTCTCTCTCTCAAGAGTTTACCTATCTCTCCAAAATTTTAAATTTTAGCTGCTTAATTATTCATTTTGTCTCAAAGTTTTTGAACATTCTGCCCCTAAATTTTTAGATTTCAGTCCCGAAGTTATTTACTTTCTCTCCCTCAAAAGTATTTTAACTTTTTATTTCTTAAATGTGTTTAACATTCTCTCTCTCAAAAGATTTTAACTTTCTATTATGCAAAAATTTTCAACTTTCTCTGCCTTGAAAGTTTTTAACATTCATTTTCAAAAGCTTTGACTTCTCATACGTCCAAAATTTTAAATTCCAATCTCTAAATTACTCACTCTCTTTCGCTCAAATGTTTTTAACTTCCTCTCTCTCTAAAGATTTAACATTCTATCTCAAATGTTTTTAATTCTTATATGTCTGAACTTTTAAATACCAGTTTTTAAATTATTCACTTTCTTTCTCTCAAAAGATTTTAATTTTTCATTTTAAATTTTTTTTACTTTGCTTTTGAAAATTTTAAATTTTAGTCACAATTATTCTCCAACTCTCCCTCGAAGGTTTTTCCTTCTTATCTCCCAATTTTTTAATATCCGACTCTAAATTATTCACTTTCTCTCCCTCCCAAAATCTTAAATTTTACTCATACAAATGTTTTTACTTCTTAAATCTCAAAATTCATGAAAGTTTGTTTTTGAGTTAAATGCACTTTGTATTCCCCAAGTTTACCCAATTTTGCACATTGCATCCTACTTAACGTGACACTTTGCATCCCGCAATTTTATTTAACCGACACATATACACTGTCCCTAAACCGTCACTAAAAGTGCAAAATGCGTCACTTTAAAACACTAATCCCGTTGCTTTTAGCGACGGATGTTGGGGCGGAGAGTTTTATGCGTTGGTTTGCTAAAATTACGTGATGCAAAGTGTAACGTTTTTAAGTACAGGATGCAATAATGTACAAAATGGGTAAACTTGGGGGATTTAAAGGGCATATGTAACTCTTTGTTTTTCTCAAAAGGTTTTCACTCTCCAACAAAAGTATATACTGCCTATTTTTCAAAATTATAAACATTTTCTCTCAAAAGTTTTTACTTATCTATGCAAAATTTAAAATTTCCGAGCTGTTAATATTCATCGTCTCAAAAGCTTTTTTGAACATTCTGTCCATTAAAACCTTTAAACATTATCTCTCTTAAAGTTTTTACTTATCTCTCCAAATTTTTAAATGTCGTTCTCTAAAAGTATTCACTTTCTCGCTGAAAAGTTTGTTAAAATTTCTCTCCCTTCGAATGATTTTAATTTTTTCTCCTAATAAATTTTTACTTAATTCTCCAAATTTTTAGATTTTAGTACCTAAAAGTTTTTACTTCTCATCTCTCCAAATTTTTAAATTTCAGTCTAAAATTTACTCTCTTCATAAGATTTTAACTTTCTCTTTCTTAAAAGTTTTTAACATTCTTTCTCTCAAAATCTTTTCCTTGTCTATCTCTAAATTACTCACTTTCTCTCGCTCAAAAGTTTTTAACTTTCTCTCCCTCAAAGGATTTTAATTTTTCCTTTTAAAAAACTTTTTTTTATTCAATCTATAAATTATTCACCACATCTTTCCCTCAAAGGTTTTTACTTCTGTTCTCTTCAAATTTTTAAATTTTTGGCTCTAAATTATTCAATTTGCCTTCTTTTTTAGCTCTAAATTATTCACTTCTCCTCCTTAATACTCTTTTTAGAACTTTTACTCCTAAAATGTTTTTACTTCTTAAATATCAAATTTTTGCTCTTGCTTTTAGGTTTTCCATCAAAAGTGTTATACTTCCTATTTTTCAACATTTTCTCTCTCTCTCTCTCTCTTTTACTTATCTATCCAAAATTTTAAATTTTCAATCCTTAATTTTTTACCGACTCAAGTTTTTGAACATTCTGTCTCAAATCTCTAAAATTATTCACTTTCTCGCTCAAAAGTTTTTAAATTTCTCTCCCTCAGAAGATTTTTACTTTTTCCTCGTAAAAAAGTTAATTCTTTAACCCTCCAAATTTTTAGATTTCAGCCCCCAAGTTGTTTACTATCTCTCCCTCAAAAGTATTTTAACTTTCTCTCCCCCATTAGTATTTAACATTTTCTCTCTAAAAAGGTTTTACTTTTCATATCTCCAAATTTTTAAACCAAAAGATATTAAATTTCTCTCCCTTAAAAGTTTTTTGCATTCTTTCTCAAAAGTTTTAACTTCTCATCTCTCTAAAATTTTAAATTTCAGTCTTTAAATTACTCACTTTCTCTCGCTCAAATGTTTTTAATTTCTTTCCCTCGAAAAATTTGAACCTTTTGTCTCAATAGTTTTTAATTCTAGTCTCTAAATTAGTCGCTCTCTCTCACAATATTTTAATTTTTATTTAAAAAAGTTTTTTATTTCTTAGCTATCCAAAATTTTAAATTATAGTCCCTAAATTATTCACCATCTCTCCCTCAAAGATTTTTACTCCTTAAAAAGTTTCTGCTGCTTATCAAACCAGAATTTTAAATTCTTGTATCTAAATTATTCACTCTTCTTCAAATGATTTAAACTTTTACTCTTAAAAAAGTTTTTACTTCTTAAATATCAAAATTTCACTCTCTTTCTTGCCTGAAAGTTTTTTTCTCTAAAGGTTTTCACTTTCTCTCCAGCATGAGTGTAAACTTTGTATCTTTCAAAATTATAAACATTCTCTCTCTCAAGAGTTTACCTATCTTTTCAAAATTTTAAATTTTAGCTGCTTAATTATTCATTTTGTCTCAAAGTTTTTGAACATTCTGCCCCTAAATTTTTAGATTTCTGTCCCTAGGTTATTTACTTTCTCTCACTTAAAAGTATTTTAACTTTTTATTTCTTAAATGTGTTTAACATTCTCTCTCAAAAGATTTTAACTTTTACTCTTACAAAAGTTTTTACTTCTTAAATATCAAAATTTCACTCTTTCTTGCCTGAAATTTTTTTTCTCTAAAGGTTTTCATTTTCTCTCCAGCATGAGTGTAAACTTTGTATCTTTCAAAATTTTAAACATTCTCTCTCTCAAGAGTTTACCTATCTCTCCAAAATTTTAAATTTTAGCTGCTTAATTATTCATTTTGTCTCAAAGTTTTTGAACATTCTGCCCCTAAATTTTTAGATTTCAGTCCCGAAGTTATTTACTTTCTCTCCCTCAAAAGTATTTTAACTTTTTATTTCTTAAATGTGTTTAACATTCTCTCTCTCAAAAGATTTTAACTTTCTATTATGCAAAAATTTTCAACTTTCTCTGCCTTGAAAGTTTTTAACATTCATTTTCAAAAGCTTTGACTTCTCATACGTCCAAAATTTTAAATTCCAATCTCTAAATTACTCACTCTCTTTCGCTCAAATGTTTTTAACTTCCTCTCTCTCTAAAGATTTAACATTCTATCTCAAATGTTTTTAATTCTTATATGTCTGAACTTTTAAATACCAGTTTTTAAATTATTCACTTTCTTTCTCTCAAAAGATTTTAATTTTTCATTTTAAATTTTTTTTACTTTGCTTTTGAAAATTTTAAATTTTAGTCACAATTATTCTCCAACTCTCCCTCGAAGGTTTTTCCTTCTTATCTCCCAATTTTTTAATATCCGACTCTAAATTATTCACTTTCTCTCCCTCCCAAAATCTTAAATTTTACTCATACAAATGTTTTTACTTCTTAAATCTCAAAATTCATGAAAGTTTGTTTTTGAGTTAAATGCACTTTGTATTCCCCAAGTTTACCCAATTTTGCACATTGCATCCTACTTAACGTGACACTTTGCATCCCGCAATTTTATTTAACCGACACATATACACTGTCCCTAAACCGTCACTAAAAGTGCAAAATGCGTCACTTTAAAACACTAATCCCGTTGCTTTTAGCGACGGATGTTGGGGCGGAGAGTTTTATGCGTTGGTTTGCTAAAATTACGTGATGCAAAGTGTAACGTTTTTAAGTACAGGATGCAATAATGTACAAAATGGGTAAACTTGGGGGATTTAAAGGGCATATGTAACTCTTTGTTTTTCTCAAAAGGTTTTCACTCTCCAACAAAAGTATATACTGCCTATTTTTCAAAATTATAAACATTTTCTCTCAAAAGTTTTTACTTATCTATGCAAAATTTAAAATTTCCGAGCTGTTAATATTCATCGTCTCAAAAGCTTTTTTGAACATTCTGTCCATTAAAACCTTTAAACATTATCTCTCTTAAAGTTTTTACTTATCTCTCCAAATTTTTAAATGTCGTTCTCTAAAAGTATTCACTTTCTCGCTGAAAAGTTTGTTAAAATTTCTCTCCCTTCGAATGATTTTAATTTTTTCTCCTAATAAATTTTTACTTAATTCTCCAAATTTTTAGATTTTAGTACCTAAAAGTTTTTACTTCTCATCTCTCCAAATTTTTAAATTTCAGTCTAAAATTTACTCTCTTCATAAGATTTTAACTTTCTCTTTCTTAAAAGTTTTTAACATTCTTTCTCTCAAAATCTTTTCCTTGTCTATCTCTAAATTACTCACTTTCTCTCGCTCAAAAGTTTTTAACTTTCTCTCCCTCAAAGGATTTTAATTTTTCCTTTTAAAAAACTTTTTTTTATTCAATCTATAAATTATTCACCACATCTTTCCCTCAAAGGTTTTTACTTCTGTTCTCTTCAAATTTTTAAATTTTTGGCTCTAAATTATTCAATTTGCCTTCTTTTTTAGCTCTAAATTATTCACTTCTCCTCCTTAATACTCTTTTTAGAACTTTTACTCCTAAAATGTTTTTACTTCTTAAATATCAAATTTTTGCTCTTGCTTTTAGGTTTTCCATCAAAAGTGTTATACTTCCTATTTTTCAACATTTTCTCTCTCTCTCTCTCTCTTTTACTTATCTATCCAAAATTTTAAATTTTCAATCCTTAATTTTTTACCGACTCAAGTTTTTGAACATTCTGTCTCAAATCTCTAAAATTATTCACTTTCTCGCTCAAAAGTTTTTAAATTTCTCTCCCTCAGAAGATTTTTACTTTTTCCTCGTAAAAAAGTTAATTCTTTAACCCTCCAAATTTTTAGATTTCAGCCCCCAAGTTGTTTACTATCTCTCCCTCAAAAGTATTTTAACTTTCTCTCCCCCATTAGTATTTAACATTTTCTCTCTAAAAAGGTTTTACTTTTCATATCTCCAAATTTTTAAACCAAAAGATATTAAATTTCTCTCCCTTAAAAGTTTTTTGCATTCTTTCTCAAAAGTTTTAACTTCTCATCTCTCTAAAATTTTAAATTTCAGTCTTTAAATTACTCACTTTCTCTCGCTCAAATGTTTTTAATTTCTTTCCCTCGAAAAATTTGAACCTTTTGTCTCAATAGTTTTTAATTCTAGTCTCTAAATTAGTCGCTCTCTCTCACAATATTTTAATTTTTATTTAAAAAAGTTTTTTATTTCTTAGCTATCCAAAATTTTAAATTATAGTCCCTAAATTATTCACCATCTCTCCCTCAAAGATTTTTACTCCTTAAAAAGTTTCTGCTGCTTATCAAACCAGAATTTTAAATTCTTGTATCTAAATTATTCACTCTTCTTCAAATGATTTAAACTTTTACTCTTAAAAAAGTTTTTACTTCTTAAATATCAAAATTTCACTCTCTTTCTTGCCTGAAAGTTTTTTTCTCTAAAGGTTTTCACTTTCTCTCCAGCATGAGTGTAAACTTTGTATCTTTCAAAATTATAAACATTCTCTCTCTCAAGAGTTTACCTATCTTTTCAAAATTTTAAATTTTAGCTGCTTAATTATTCATTTTGTCTCAAAGTTTTTGAACATTCTGCCCCTAAATTTTTAGATTTCTGTCCCTAGGTTATTTACTTTCTCTCACTTAAAAGTATTTTAACTTTTTATTTCTTAAATGTGTTTAACATTCTCTCTCAAAAGATTTTAACTTTTACTCTTACAAAAGTTTTTACTTCTTAAATATCAAAATTTCACTCTTTCTTGCCTGAAATTTTTTTTCTCTAAAGGTTTTCATTTTCTCTCCAGCATGAGTGTAAACTTTGTATCTTTCAAAATTTTAAACATTCTCTCTCTCAAGAGTTTACCTATCTCTCCAAAATTTTAAATTTTAGCTGCTTAATTATTCATTTTGTCTCAAAGTTTTTGAACATTCTGCCCCTAAATTTTTAGATTTCAGTCCCGAAGTTATTTACTTTCTCTCCCTCAAAAGTATTTTAACTTTTTATTTCTTAAATGTGTTTAACATTCTCTCTCTCAAAAGATTTTAACTTTCTATTATGCAAAAATTTTCAACTTTCTCTGCCTTGAAAGTTTTTAACATTCATTTTCAAAAGCTTTGACTTCTCATACGTCCAAAATTTTAAATTCCAATCTCTAAATTACTCACTCTCTTTCGCTCAAATGTTTTTAACTTCCTCTCTCTCTAAAGATTTAACATTCTATCTCAAATGTTTTTAATTCTTATATGTCTGAACTTTTAAATACCAGTTTTTAAATTATTCACTTTCTTTCTCTCAAAAGATTTTAATTTTTCATTTTAAATTTTTTTTTACTTTGCTTTTGAAAATTTTAAATTTTAGTCACAATTATTCTCCAACTCTCCCTCGAAGGTTTTTCCTTCTTATCTCCCAATTTTTTAATATCCGACTCTAAATTATTCACTTTCTCTCCCTCCCAAAATCTTAAATTTTACTCATACAAATGTTTTTACTTCTTAAATCTCAAAATTCATGAAAGTTTGTTTTTGAGTTAAATGCACTTTGTATTCCCCAAGTTTACCCAATTTTGCACATTGCATCCTACTTAACGTGACACTTTGCATCCCGCAATTTTATTTAACCGACACATATACACTGTCCCTAAACCGTCACTAAAAGTGCAAAATGCGTCACTTTAAAACACTAATCCCGTTGCTTTTAGCGACGGATGTTGGGGCGGAGAGTTTTATGCGTTGGTTTGCTAAAATTACGTGATGCAAAGTGTAACGTTTTTAAGTACAGGATGCAATAATGTACAAAATGGGTAAACTTGGGGGATTTAAAGGGCATATGTAACTCTTTGTTTTTCTCAAAAGGTTTTCACTCTCCAACAAAAGTATATACTGCCTATTTTTCAAAATTATAAACATTTTCTCTCAAAAGTTTTTACTTATCTATGCAAAATTTAAAATTTCCGAGCTGTTAATATTCATCGTCTCAAAAGCTTTTTTGAACATTCTGTCCATTAAAACCTTTAAACATTATCTCTCTTAAAGTTTTTACTTATCTCTCCAAATTTTTAAATGTCGTTCTCTAAAAGTATTCACTTTCTCGCTGAAAAGTTTGTTAAAATTTCTCTCCCTTCGAATGATTTTAATTTTTTCTCCTAATAAATTTTTACTTAATTCTCCAAATTTTTAGATTTTAGTACCTAAAAGTTTTTACTTCTCATCTCTCCAAATTTTTAAATTTCAGTCTAAAATTTACTCTCTTCATAAGATTTTAACTTTCTCTTTCTTAAAAGTTTTTAACATTCTTTCTCTCAAAATCTTTTCCTTGTCTATCTCTAAATTACTCACTTTCTCTCGCTCAAAAGTTTTTAACTTTCTCTCCCTCAAAGGATTTTAATTTTTCCTTTTAAAAAACTTTTTTTTATTCAATCTATAAATTATTCACCACATCTTTCCCTCAAAGGTTTTTACTTCTGTTCTCTTCAAATTTTTAAATTTTTGGCTCTAAATTATTCAATTTGCCTTCTTTTTTAGCTCTAAATTATTCACTTCTCCTCCTTAATACTCTTTTTAGAACTTTTACTCCTAAAATGTTTTTACTTCTTAAATATCAAATTTTTGCTCTTGCTTTTAGGTTTTCCATCAAAAGTGTTATACTTCCTATTTTTCAACATTTTCTCTCTCTCTCTCTCTCTCTTTTACTTATCTATCCAAAATTTTAAATTTTCAATCCTTAATTTTTTACCGACTCAAGTTTTTGAACATTCTGTCTCAAATCTCTAAAATTATTCACTTTCTCGCTCAAAAGTTTTTAAATTTCTCTCCCTCAGAAGATTTTTACTTTTTCCTCGTAAAAAAGTTAATTCTTTAACCCTCCAAATTTTTAGATTTCAGCCCCCAAGTTGTTTACTATCTCTCCCTCAAAAGTATTTTAACTTTCTCTCCCCCATTAGTATTTAACATTTTCTCTCTAAAAAGGTTTTACTTTTCATATCTCCAAATTTTTAAACCAAAAGATATTAAATTTCTCTCCCTTAAAAGTTTTTTGCATTCTTTCTCAAAAGTTTTAACTTCTCATCTCTCTAAAATTTTAAATTTCAGTCTTTAAATTACTCACTTTCTCTCGCTCAAATGTTTTTAATTTCTTTCCCTCGAAAATTTGAACCTTTTGTCTCAATAGTTTTTAATTCTAGTCTCTAAATTAGTCGCTCTCTCTCACAATATTTTAATTTTTATTTAAAAAAGTTTTTTATTTCTTAGCTATCCAAAATTTTAAATTATAGTCCCTAAATTATTCACCATCTCTCCCTCAAAGATTTTTACTCCTTAAAAAGTTTCTGCTGCTTATCAAACCAGAATTTTAAATTCTTGTATCTAAATTATTCACTCTTCTTCAAATGATTTAAACTTTTACTCTTAAAAAAGTTTTTACTTCTTAAATATCAAAATTTCACTCTCTTTCTTGCCTGAAAGTTTTTTTCTCTAAAGGTTTTCACTTTCTCTCCAGCATGAGTGTAAACTTTGTATCTTTCAAAATTATAAACATTCTCTCTCTCAAGAGTTTACCTATCTTTTCAAAATTTTAAATTTTAGCTGCTTAATTATTCATTTTGTCTCAAAGTTTTTGAACATTCTGCCCCTAAATTTTTAGATTTCTGTCCCTAGGTTATTTACTTTCTCTCACTTAAAAGTATTTTAACTTTTTATTTCTTAAATGTGTTTAACATTCTCTCTCAAAAGATTTTAACTTTTACTCTTACAAAAGTTTTTACTTCTTAAATATCAAAATTTCACTCTTTCTTGCCTGAAATTTTTTTTCTCTAAAGGTTTTCATTTTCTCTCCAGCATGAGTGTAAACTTTGTATCTTTCAAAATTTTAAACATTCTCTCTCTCAAGAGTTTACCTATCTCTCCAAAATTTTAAATTTTAGCTGCTTAATTATTCATTTTGTCTCAAAGTTTTTGAACATTCTGCCCCTAAATTTTTAGATTTCAGTCCCGAAGTTATTTACTTTCTCTCCCTCAAAAGTATTTTAACTTTTTATTTCTTAAATGTGTTTAACATTCTCTCTCTCAAAAGATTTTAACTTTCTATTATGCAAAAATTTTCAACTTTCTCTGCCTTGAAAGTTTTTAACATTCATTTTCAAAAGCTTTGACTTCTCATACGTCCAAAATTTTAAATTCCAATCTCTAAATTACTCACTCTCTTTCGCTCAAATGTTTTTAACTTCCTCTCTCTCTAAAGATTTAACATTCTATCTCAAATGTTTTTAATTCTTATATGTCTGAACTTTTAAATACCAGTTTTTAAATTATTCACTTTCTTTCTCTCAAAAGATTTTAATTTTTCATTTTAAATTTATTTTTACTTTGCTTTTGAAAATTTTAAATTTTAGTCACAATTATTCTCCAACTCTCCCTCGAAGGTTTTTCCTTCTTATCTCCCAATTTTTTAATATCCGACTCTAAATTATTCACTTTCTCTCCCTCCCAAAATCTTAAATTTTACTCATACAAATGTTTTTACTTCTTAAATCTCAAAATTCATGAAAGTTTGTTTTTGAGTTAAATGCACTTTGTATTCCCCAAGTTTACCCAATTTTGCACATTGCATCCTACTTAACGTGACACTTTGCATCCCGCAATTTTATTTAACCGACACATATACACTGTCCCTAAACCGTCACTAAAAGTGCAAAATGCGTCACTTTAAAACACTAATCCCGTTGCTTTTAGCGACGGATGTTGGGGCGGAGAGTTTTATGCGTTGGTTTGCTAAAATTACGTGATGCAAAGTGTAACGTTTTTAAGTACAGGATGCAATAATGTACAAAATGGGTAAACTTGGGGGATTTAAAGGGCATATGTAACTCTTTGTTTTTCTCAAAAGGTTTTCACTCTCCAACAAAAGTATATACTGCCTATTTTTCAAAATTATAAACATTTTCTCTCAAAAGTTTTTACTTATCTATGCAAAATTTAAAATTTCCGAGCTGTTAATATTCATCGTCTCAAAAGCTTTTTTGAACATTCTGTCCATTAAAACCTTTAAACATTATCTCTCTTAAAGTTTTTACTTATCTCTCCAAATTTTTAAATGTCGTTCTCTAAAAGTATTCACTTTCTCGCTGAAAAGTTTGTTAAAATTTCTCTCCCTTCGAATGATTTTAATTTTTTCTCCTAATAAATTTTTACTTAATTCTCCAAATTTTTAGATTTTAGTACCTAAAAGTTTTTACTTCTCATCTCTCCAAATTTTTAAATTTCAGTCTAAAATTTACTCTCTTCATAAGATTTTAACTTTCTCTTTCTTAAAAGTTTTTAACATTCTTTCTCTCAAAATCTTTTCCTTGTCTATCTCTAAATTACTCACTTTCTCTCGCTCAAAAGTTTTTAACTTTCTCTCCCTCAAAGGATTTTAATTTTTCCTTTTAAAAAACTTTTTTTTATTCAATCTATAAATTATTCACCACATCTTTCCCTCAAAGGTTTTTACTTCTGTTCTCTTCAAATTTTTAAATTTTTGGCTCTAAATTATTCAATTTGCCTTCTTTTTTAGCTCTAAATTATTCACTTCTCCTCCTTAATACTCTTTTTAGAACTTTTACTCCTAAAATGTTTTTACTTCTTAAATATCAAATTTTTGCTCTTGCTTTTAGGTTTTCCATCAAAAGTGTTATACTTCCTATTTTTCAACATTTTCTCTCTCTCTCTCTCTCTTTTACTTATCTATCCAAAATTTTAAATTTTCAATCCTTAATTTTTTACCGACTCAAGTTTTTGAACATTCTGTCTCAAATCTCTAAAATTATTCACTTTCTCGCTCAAAAGTTTTTAAATTTCTCTCCCTCAGAAGATTTTTACTTTTTCCTCGTAAAAAAGTTAATTCTTTAACCCTCCAAATTTTTAGATTTCAGCCCCCAAGTTGTTTACTATCTCTCCCTCAAAAGTATTTTAACTTTCTCTCCCCCATTAGTATTTAACATTTTCTCTCTAAAAAGGTTTTACTTTTCATATCTCCAAATTTTTAAACCAAAAGATATTAAATTTCTCTCCCTTAAAAGTTTTTTGCATTCTTTCTCAAAAGTTTTAACTTCTCATCTCTCTAAAATTTTAAATTTCAGTCTTTAAATTACTCACTTTCTCTCGCTCAAATGTTTTTAATTTCTTTCCCTCGAAAAATTTGAACCTTTTGTCTCAATAGTTTTTAATTCTAGTCTCTAAATTAGTCGCTCTCTCTCACAATATTTTAATTTTTATTTAAAAAAGTTTTTTATTTCTTAGCTATCCAAAATTTTAAATTATAGTCCCTAAATTATTCACCATCTCTCCCTCAAAGATTTTTACTCCTTAAAAAGTTTCTGCTGCTTATCAAACCAGAATTTTAAATTCTTGTATCTAAATTATTCACTCTTCTTCAAATGATTTAAACTTTTACTCTTAAAAAAGTTTTTACTTCTTAAATATCAAAATTTCACTCTCTTTCTTGCCTGAAAGTTTTTTTCTCTAAAGGTTTTCACTTTCTCTCCAGCATGAGTGTAAACTTTGTATCTTTCAAAATTATAAACATTCTCTCTCTCAAGAGTTTACCTATCTTTTCAAAATTTTAAATTTTAGCTGCTTAATTATTCATTTTGTCTCAAAGTTTTTGAACATTCTGCCCCTAAATTTTTAGATTTCTGTCCCTAGGTTATTTACTTTCTCTCACTTAAAAGTATTTTAACTTTTTATTTCTTAAATGTGTTTAACATTCTCTCTCAAAAGATTTTAACTTTTACTCTTACAAAAGTTTTTACTTCTTAAATATCAAAATTTCACTCTTTCTTGCCTGAAATTTTTTTTCTCTAAAGGTTTTCATTTTCTCTCCAGCATGAGTGTAAACTTTGTATCTTTCAAAATTTTAAACATTCTCTCTCTCAAGAGTTTACCTATCTCTCCAAAATTTTAAATTTTAGCTGCTTAATTATTCATTTTGTCTCAAAGTTTTTGAACATTCTGCCCCTAAATTTTTAGATTTCAGTCCCGAAGTTATTTACTTTCTCTCCCTCAAAAGTATTTTAACTTTTTATTTCTTAAATGTGTTTAACATTCTCTCTCTCAAAAGATTTTAACTTTCTATTATGCAAAAATTTTCAACTTTCTCTGCCTTGAAAGTTTTTAACATTCATTTTCAAAAGCTTTGACTTCTCATACGTCCAAAATTTTAAATTCCAATCTCTAAATTACTCACTCTCTTTCGCTCAAATGTTTTTAACTTCCTCTCTCTCTAAAGATTTAACATTCTATCTCAAATGTTTTTAATTCTTATATGTCTGAACTTTTAAATACCAGTTTTTAAATTATTCACTTTCTTTCTCTCAAAAGATTTTAATTTTTCATTTTAAATTTATTTTTACTTTGCTTTTGAAAATTTTAAATTTTAGTCACAATTATTCTCCAACTCTCCCTCGAAGGTTTTTCCTTCTTATCTCCCAATTTTTTAATATCCGACTCTAAATTATTCACTTTCTCTCCCTCCCAAAATCTTAAATTTTACTCATACAAATGTTTTTACTTCTTAAATCTCAAAATTCATGAAAGTTTGTTTTTGAGTTAAATGCACTTTGTATTCCCCAAGTTTACCCAATTTTGCACATTGCATCCTACTTAACGTGACACTTTGCATCCCGCAATTTTATTTAACCGACACATATACACTGTCCCTAAACCGTCACTAAAAGTGCAAAATGCGTCACTTTAAAACACTAATCCCGTTGCTTTTAGCGACGGATGTTGGGGCGGAGAGTTTTATGCGTTGGTTTGCTAAAATTACGTGATGCAAAGTGTAACGTTTTTAAGTACAGGATGCAATAATGTACAAAATGGGTAAACTTGGGGGATTTAAAGGGCATATGTAACTCTTTGTTTTTCTCAAAAGGTTTTCACTCTCCAACAAAAGTATATACTGCCTATTTTTCAAAATTATAAACATTTTCTCTCAAAAGTTTTTACTTATCTATGCAAAATTTAAAATTTCCGAGCTGTTAATATTCATCGTCTCAAAAGCTTTTTTGAACATTCTGTCCATTAAAACCTTTAAACATTATCTCTCTTAAAGTTTTTACTTATCTCTCCAAATTTTTAAATGTCGTTCTCTAAAAGTATTCACTTTCTCGCTGAAAAGTTTGTTAAAATTTCTCTCCCTTCGAATGATTTTAATTTTTTCTCCTAATAAATTTTTACTTAATTCTCCAAATTTTTAGATTTTAGTACCTAAAAGTTTTTACTTCTCATCTCTCCAAATTTTTAAATTTCAGTCTAAAATTTACTCTCTTCATAAGATTTTAACTTTCTCTTTCTTAAAAGTTTTTAACATTCTTTCTCTCAAAATCTTTTCCTTGTCTATCTCTAAATTACTCACTTTCTCTCGCTCAAAAGTTTTTAACTTTCTCTCCCTCAAAGGATTTTAATTTTTCCTTTTAAAAAACTTTTTTTTATTCAATCTATAAATTATTCACCACATCTTTCCCTCAAAGGTTTTTACTTCTGTTCTCTTCAAATTTTTAAATTTTTGGCTCTAAATTATTCAATTTGCCTTCTTTTTTAGCTCTAAATTATTCACTTCTCCTCCTTAATACTCTTTTTAGAACTTTTACTCCTAAAATGTTTTTACTTCTTAAATATCAAATTTTTGCTCTTGCTTTTAGGTTTTCCATCAAAAGTGTTATACTTCCTATTTTTCAACATTTCTCTCTCTCTCTCTCTCTTTTACTTATCTATCCAAAATTTTAAATTTTCAATCCTTAATTTTTTACCGACTCAAGTTTTTGAACATTCTGTCTCAAATCTCTAAAATTATTCACTTTCTCGCTCAAAAGTTTTTAAATTTCTCTCCCTCAGAAGATTTTTACTTTTTCCTCGTAAAAAAGTTAATTCTTTAACCCTCCAAATTTTTAGATTTCAGCCCCCAAGTTGTTTACTATCTCTCCCTCAAAAGTATTTTAACTTTCTCTCCCCCATTAGTATTTAACATTTTCTCTCTAAAAAGGTTTTACTTTTCATATCTCCAAATTTTTAAACCAAAAGATATTAAATTTCTCTCCCTTAAAAGTTTTTTGCATTCTTTCTCAAAAGTTTTAACTTCTCATCTCTCTAAAATTTTAAATTTCAGTCTTTAAATTACTCACTTTCTCTCGCTCAAATGTTTTTAATTTCTTTCCCTCGAAAAATTTGAACCTTTTGTCTCAATAGTTTTTAATTCTAGTCTCTAAATTAGTCGCTCTCTCTCACAATATTTTAATTTTTATTTAAAAAAGTTTTTTATTTCTTAGCTATCCAAAATTTTAAATTATAGTCCCTAAATTATTCACCATCTCTCCCTCAAAGATTTTTACTCCTTAAAAAGTTTCTGCTGCTTATCAAACCAGAATTTTAAATTCTTGTATCTAAATTATTCACTCTTCTTCAAATGATTTAAACTTTTACTCTTAAAAAGTTTTTACTTCTTAAATATCAAAATTTCACTCTCTTTCTTGCCTGAAAGTTTTTTTCTCTAAAGGTTTTCACTTTCTCTCCAGCATGAGTGTAAACTTTGTATCTTTCAAAATTATAAACATTCTCTCTCTCAAGAGTTTACCTATCTTTTCAAAATTTTAAATTTTAGCTGCTTAATTATTCATTTTGTCTCAAAGTTTTTGAACATTCTGCCCCTAAATTTTTAGATTTCTGTCCCTAGGTTATTTACTTTCTCTCACTTAAAAGTATTTTAACTTTTTATTTCTTAAATGTGTTTAACATTCTCTCTCAAAAGATTTTAACTTTTACTCTTACAAAAGTTTTTACTTCTTAAATATCAAAATTTCACTCTTTCTTGCCTGAAATTTTTTTTCTCTAAAGGTTTTCATTTTCTCTCCAGCATGAGTGTAAACTTTGTATCTTTCAAAATTTTAAACATTCTCTCTCTCAAGAGTTTACCTATCTCTCCAAAATTTTAAATTTTAGCTGCTTAATTATTCATTTTGTCTCAAAGTTTTTGAACATTCTGCCCCTAAATTTTTAGATTTCAGTCCCGAAGTTATTTACTTTCTCTCCCTCAAAAGTATTTTAACTTTTTATTTCTTAAATGTGTTTAACATTCTCTCTCTCAAAAGATTTTAACTTTCTATTATGCAAAAATTTTCAACTTTCTCTGCCTTGAAAGTTTTTAACATTCATTTTCAAAAGCTTTGACTTCTCATACGTCCAAAATTTTAAATTCCAATCTCTAAATTACTCACTCTCTTTCGCTCAAATGTTTTTAACTTCCTCTCTCTCTAAAGATTTAACATTCTATCTCAAATGTTTTTAATTCTTATATGTCTGAACTTTTAAATACCAGTTTTTAAATTATTCACTTTCTTTCTCTCAAAAGATTTTAATTTTTCATTTTAAATTTATTTTTACTTTGCTTTTGAAAATTTTAAATTTTAGTCACAATTATTCTCCAACTCTCCCTCGAAGGTTTTTCCTTCTTATCTCCCAATTTTTTAATATCCGACTCTAAATTATTCACTTTCTCTCCCTCCCAAAATCTTAAATTTTACTCATACAAATGTTTTTACTTCTTAAATCTCAAAATTCATGAAAGTTTGTTTTTGAGTTAAATGCACTTTGTATTCCCCAAGTTTACCCAATTTTGCACATTGCATCCTACTTAACGTGACACTTTGCATCCCGCAATTTTATTTAACCGACACATATACACTGTCCCTAAACCGTCACTAAAAGTGCAAAATGCGTCACTTTAAAACACTAATCCCGTTGCTTTTAGCGACGGATGTTGGGGCGGAGAGTTTTATGCGTTGGTTTGCTAAAATTACGTGATGCAAAGTGTAACGTTTTTAAGTACAGGATGCAATAATGTACAAAATGGGTAAACTTGGGGGATTTAAAGGGCATATGTAACTCTTTGTTTTTCTCAAAAGGTTTTCACTCTCCAACAAAAGTATATACTGCCTATTTTTCAAAATTATAAACATTTTCTCTCAAAAGTTTTTACTTATCTATGCAAAATTTAAAATTTCCGAGCTGTTAATATTCATCGTCTCAAAAGCTTTTTTGAACATTCTGTCCATTAAAACCTTTAAACATTATCTCTCTTAAAGTTTTTACTTATCTCTCCAAATTTTTAAATGTCGTTCTCTAAAAGTATTCACTTTCTCGCTGAAAAGTTTGTTAAAATTTCTCTCCCTTCGAATGATTTTAATTTTTTCTCCTAATAAATTTTTACTTAATTCTCCAAATTTTTAGATTTTAGTACCTAAAAGTTTTTACTTCTCATCTCTCCAAATTTTTAAATTTCAGTCTAAAATTTACTCTCTTCATAAGATTTTAACTTTCTCTTTCTTAAAAGTTTTTAACATTCTTTCTCTCAAAATCTTTTCCTTGTCTATCTCTAAATTACTCACTTTCTCTCGCTCAAAAGTTTTTAACTTTCTCTCCCTCAAAGGATTTTAATTTTTCCTTTTAAAAAACTTTTTTTTATTCAATCTATAAATTATTCACCACATCTTTCCCTCAAAGGTTTTTACTTCTGTTCTCTTCAAATTTTTAAATTTTTGGCTCTAAATTATTCAATTTGCCTTCTTTTTTAGCTCTAAATTATTCACTTCTCCTCCTTAATACTCTTTTTAGAACTTTTACTCCTAAAATGTTTTTACTTCTTAAATATCAAATTTTTGCTCTTGCTTTTAGGTTTTCCATCAAAAGTGTTATACTTCCTATTTTTCAACATTTTCTCTCTCTCTCTCTCTCTTACTTATCTATCCAAAATTTTAAATTTTCAATCCTTAATTTTTTACCGACTCAAGTTTTTGAACATTCTGTCTCAAATCTCTAAAATTATTCACTTTCTCGCTCAAAAGTTTTTAAATTTCTCTCCCTCAGAAGATTTTTACTTTTTCCTCGTAAAAAAGTTAGTTCTTTAACCCTCCAAATTTTTAGATTTCAGCCCCCAAGTTGTTTACTATCTCTCCCTCAAAAATATTTTAACTTTCTGTCCCCCATTAGTATTTAACATTTTCTCTCTAAAAAGGTTTTACTTTTCATATCTCCAAATTTTTAAACCAAAAGATATTAAATTTCTCTCCCTTAAAAGTTTTTTGCATTCTTTCTCAAAAGTTTTTACTTCTCATCTCTCTAAAATTTTAAATTTCAGTCTTTAAATTACTCACTTTCTCTCGCTCAAATGTTTTTAATTTCTTTCCCTCGAAAATTTTGAACCTTTTGTCTCAAAAGTTTTTAATTCCAGTCTCTAAATTAGTTGCTCTCTCAAAATATTTTAATTTTTATTTAAAAAAGTTTTTTATTTCTTAGCTATCCAAAATTTTAAATTATAGTCTCTAAATTATTCACCATCTTTCCCTCAAACATTTTTACTCCTTAAAAAGTTTCTGCTGCTTATCAAACTAGAATTTTAAATTCTGGTATCTAAATTATTCACTCTCCTTCAAAAGATTTAAACTTTTACTCTTAAAAAAGTTTTTACTTCTTAACTATCAAAATTTCACTCTCTTTCTTGCCTGAAAGTTTCTTTTTATCAAAAGGTTTTCACTTTCTTTTCAGCATGAGTGTAAACCTTGTATCTTTCAAAATTATATATATTCTCTCTCTTACGAGTTTACTTATCTCTCCAAAATGTTAAATTTTAGCTGCATAATTGTTCATTTTGTCTCAAAGTTTTTGAAAATTTTGCCACTAAATTTTTATATTTCAGTCCCTAAGTTATTTACTTTCTCTCCCTCAAAAGTATTTTAACTTTTTATTTCTTAAATGTGTTTAACATTCTCTGTCTTAAAAAAGATTTTAACTTTCTGTCATGCAAAAATTTTCAACTTTCTCTGCCTTGAAAGTTTTTAACATTCTTTTTCAAAAGCTTTGACTTTTCATATGTCCAAAATTTTAAATTCCAATATCTAAATTACTCACTCTCTTTCGCATAAATGTTTTTAACTTCCTCTCCCTCTAAAGATTTAACATTCTATCTCAAAAGTTTATAATTCTTATATATCTGAACTTTTAAATACCAGTTTCTAAATTATTCACTTTCTTTCTCTCAAAAGATTTTAATTTTTCATTTTTAAAAAATAATTTACTTAGCTTTTGTAAATTTTAAATTTTAGTCACAATTATTCTCCAACTCTCCCTCGAAGGTTTTCCTTCTTATCTCCCAATTTTTTAATATCCGACTCTAAATTATTCACTTTCTCTCCCTCCAAAAATCTTAAATTTTACTCATACAAATGTTTTTACTTCTTAAATATCAAAATTCATGAGAGTTTGTTTTTGAGTTAAATGCACTTTGTATTCCCCAAGTTTACCCAATTTTGCACATTGCATCCTATACTTAACGTGACACTTTGCATCCCGCAATTTTATTGAACCGACACATATACACTGTCCCAAAATCGTCACTAAAAGTGAAACATGCGTCACTTTTAAACACCAATCCCGTGTTGGGGCGGAGAGTTTTATGCGTCAGTTTGCTAAAATTACGTAATGCAAAATGTAACGTTTTTAAGTACATGATGCAATTATGTACAAAATGTGTAAACTTGGGGGATTTAAAGGGTATATGTAACTCTTTGTTTTTCTCAAAAGGTTTTCACTCTCCATCTAAAGTGTATACCTCCTATTTTTCAAAATTATAAACATTTTCTCTCAAGAGTTTTTACTTATCTATGCAAAATTTAAAATTTCCGAGCTGTTAATATTCATCGTCTCAAAAGCTTTTTTGAACATTCTGTCCATTAAAACCTTTAAACATTATCTCTCTTAAAGTTTTTACTTATCTCTCCAAATATTTAAATGTCGTTCTCTAAAAGTATTCACTTTCTCGCTGAAAAGTTTGTTAAAATTTCTCCCTTCGAATGATTTTAATTTTTTCTCCTAATAAATTTTTACTTCTTAATTCTCCAAATTTTTAGATTTTAGTACCTAAATGTTTTTACTTGTCATCTCTCCAAATTTTTAAATTTCGGTCTAAAATTTACTCTCTTCAAAAGATTTTAACTTTCTCTTTCTTAAAAGTTTTTAACATTCTTTCTCCCAAAATCTTTTCCTTGTGTATCTCTAAATTACTCACTTTCTCTCGCTCAAAAGTTTTTAACTTTCTCTCCCTCAAAAGATTTTAATTTTTCCTTTTAAAAAACTTTTTTTTATTCCATCTATAAATTATTAACCACATCTTTCCCTCAAAGGTTTTTACTTCTGTTCTCTTCAAATTTTTAAATTTTTGGCTCTAAATTATTCACTTTTCCTCCTTAATACTCTTTTTAGAACTTTTTCTCCTAAAATGTTTTTACTTCGTAAATATCAAATTTTCTCTCTTGCTTTTAGGTTTTCCATCAAAAGTGTTATACTTCCTTTTTTTCAACATTCTCTCTCTCTCTCTCTCTCTTACTTATCTATCCAAAATTTTAAATTTTCAATCCTTAATTTTTTACCGACTCAAGTTTTTGAACATTCTGTCTCAAATCTCTAAAATTATTCACTTTCTCGCTCAAAAGTTTTTAAATTTCTCTCCCTCAAAAGATTTTTACTTTTTCCTCCTAAAAAAGTTAATTCTTAACCCTCCAAATTTTTAGATTTCAGCCCCCAAGTTGCTTACTAACTCTCCCTCAAAAGTATTTTAACTCTCTCCCCCATTACTATTTAACATTTTCTCTCTAAAAAGGTTTTACTTTTCATCTCTCCAAATTGTTAAACCAAAAGATATTAAATTTCTCTGCCTTAAAAGTTTTTTGCATTCTTTCTCAAAAGTTTTAACTTCTCATCTCTCTAAAATTTTAAATTTCACTCTTTAAATTACTCGCTTTCTCTCGCTCAAATATTTTTAATTTTCTCTCCCTCGAAAAATTTGAACCTTTTGTCTCAAAAGTTTTTAATTCCAGTCTCTAAATTAGTCGCTCTCTCTCAAAATATTTTAATTTTTATTTAAAAATGTTTTTTATTTCTCTGCTATCCAAAATTTTAAATTATTGTCTCTAAATTATTCACCATCTCTCCCTCAAAGATTTTTACTCCTTAAAAAGTTTCTGCTGCTTATCAAACTAGAAGTTTAAATTCTGGTATCTAAATTATTCGCTCTCCTTCAAAAGATTTATACTTTTACTCTGAAAAAAGTTTTTACTTCTTAAATATCAAAATTTCACTCTCTATCTTGCCTGAAATTTTCTTTTTCTCAAAAGGTTTTCACTTTCTCTTCAGCATGAGTGTAAACTTTGTATCTTTCAAAATTATAAACATTCTCTCTCTCACGAGTTTACTTATCTCACCAAAATTTTAAATTTTAGATGCATCATTATTTATTTTGTCTCAAAGTTTTTGAACATTCTGCCACTGAATTTTTATATTTCAGTCCCTAAGTTATTTACTTTCTCTCCCTCAAAAGTATTTTAACTTTTTATTTCTTAAATGTGTTTAACATTCTCTGTCTTAAAAGATTTTAACTTTTTGTTATGCAAAAATTTTCAACTTTCTCTGCCTTGAAAGTTTTTAACATTCTTTTTCAAAAGCTTTGACTTTTCATATGTCCAAAATTTTAAATTCCAATCTCTAAATTACTCACTCTCTTTCGCTCAAATGTTTTTAACTTCCTCTCCCTCTAAAGATTTAACATTCTATCACAAAAGTTTTTAATTCTTATATGTCTGAACTTTTAAATTCCAGTTTCTAAATTATTCACTTTCTTTCTCTCAAAAGATTTTAATTTTTCATTTTCAAAAAAAATTTACTTAGCTTTTGAAAATTTTAAATTTTAGTCACAATTATTCTCCAACTCTCCCTCGAAGGTTTTTCCTTATCTACCAATTTTTTAATATCCGACTCTAAATTATTCACTTTCTCTCCCTCCAAAAATATTAAATTTTACTCCTACAAATGTTTTTACTTATTAAATATCAAAATTCATGAAAGTTTGTTTTTGAGTTAAATGCAATTTGTATTCCCCAAGTTTCCCCAATTTTGCACATTGCGTCCTATACTTAACATGACACTTTGCATCCCGCAATTTTATTGAACCGACACATATACACTGTCCCAAAACCGTCACTAATAGTGCAAAATGCGTCACTTTTAAACACTAGTCCCGTCGCTTTTAGCGATGGATGTTGGGGCGGAGAGTTTTATGCGTCGGTTTGCTAAAATTACGTGATGCAAAGTGTAACGTTTTTAAGTACATGATGCAATAATGTACAAAATGGGTACACTTGGGGGATTTAAAGGGCATATGTAACTCTTTGTTTTTCTCAAAAGGTTTTCACTCTCCAACAAAAGTGTATACTACCTATTTTTCAAAATTATAAACATTTTCTCTCAAAAGTTTTTACTTATCTATGCAAAATTTAAAATTTTCGAGCTGTTAATATTCATCGTCTCAAAAGCTTTTTTGAACATTCTGTCCCTTTAAACATTATCTCTCTTAAAGTTTTTACTTATCTCTCCAAATATTTAAATGTCGTTCTCCAAAAGTATTCACTTTCTCGCTGAAAAGTTTGTTAAAATTTCTCTCCCTTCGAATGATTTTAATTTTCTCCTAGTAAAATTTTTACTTCTTAATTCTCCAAATTTTTAGATTTTATTACTAAATATTTTTACTTGTCATCTCTCCAAATTTTTAAATTTCGGTCTAAAATTTACTCTTCAAAAGATTTTAACTTTCTCTTTCTTAAATGTTTTTAACATTCTTTCTCCCAAAATCTTTTCCTTGTGTATCTCTAAATTACTCACTTTCTCTCGCTCAAAAGTTTTTAACTTTCTCTCCCTCAAAAGATTTTAATTTTTCCTTTTTAAAACTTTTTTTTATTCAATCTATAAATTATTCACCACATCTTTCCCTCGAAGGTTTTTACTTCTGTTCTCTTCAAATTTTTAAATTTTTGGCTCTAAATTATTCAATTTTCCTTCTTTTTTGGCTCTAAATTATTCACTTTTCCTCCTTAATAATCTTTTTAGAACTTTTACTCCTAAAATGTTTTTACTTAAATATCAAATTTTCTCTCTTGCTTTTAGGTTTTCCATCAAAAGTGTTATACTTCCTATTTTTCAACATTCTCTCTCTCTCTCTCTCTCTCTCTGTTACTTATCTATCCAAAATTTTAAATTTTGAATCCTTAATTTTTTACCGACTCAAGTTTTTGAACATTCTGTCTCAAATCTCTAAAATTATTCACTTTCTCGCTCAAAAGTTTTTAAATTTCTCTCCCTCAAAAGATTTTTTCTTTTTCCTCCTAAAAAAGTTAATTCTTAACATTCCAAATTTTTAGATTTCAGCTCCAAGTTGTTTACTATCTCTCCCTCAAAAGTATTTTAACTTTCTCTCCCCCATTAGTATTTAACATTTTCTCTCTAAAAAGGTTTTACCTTTCATCTCTCCAAATTTTTAAACCAAAGATTTTAAATTTCTCTCCCTTAAAAGTTTTTTGCATTCTTTCTCTAAAGTTTTAACTTCTCATCTCTCTAAAATTTTAAATTTTAGTCGTTAAATTACTCACTTTCTCTCGCTCAAATATTTTTAATTTTCACTCCCTCGAAAAATTTGAACCTTTTGTCTCAAAAGTTTTTAATTCCAGTCTCTAAATTAGTCGCTCTCTCTCAAAATATTTTAATTTTTATTTAAAAAAGTTTTTTAGTTCTCTGCTATCCAAAATTTTAAATTATTGTCTCGAAATTATTCACCATCTCTCCCTCAAAGATTTTTACTCCTTAAAAAGTTTCTGCTGCTTATCAAACTAGAATTTTAAATTCTGGTATCTAAATTATTCGCTCTCCTTCAAAAGATTTATACTTTTACTCTTAAAAAAGTTTTTACTTCTTTAAATATCAAAATTTCACTCTCTTTCTTGCCTGAAATTTTCTTTTTCTCAAAAGGTTTTCACTTTCTCTTCAGCATTAGTGTAAACTTTGTATCTTTCAAAATTATAAACATTCTCTCTCTCACGAGTTTACTTATCTCTCGAAAATTTTAAATTTTAGCTGCATAATTATTCATTTTGTTTCAAAGTTTTTGAACATTCTGCCACTAAATTTTTATATTTCAGTCCCTAAGTTATTTACTTTCTCTCCCTCAAAAGTATTTTAACTTTTTATTTCTTAAATGTGTTTTCACATTCTGTCTTAAAAGATTTTAACTTTTTGTTACGCAAAAATTTTCAACTTTCTCTGCCTTGAAAGTTTTTAACATTCTTTTTCAAAAGCTTTGACTTTTCATATGTTCAAAATTTTAAATTCCAATCTCTAAATTACTCACTCTCTTTAGCTCAAATGTTTTTAACTTCCTCTCCCTCTAAAGATTTAACATTCTATCTCAAAAGTTTTTAATTCTTATATGTCTGAACTTTTAAATACCAGTTTCTAAATTATTCACTTTCTTTCTCTCAAAAGATTTTAATTTTTCATTTTAAAATTTTTTTTACTTAGCTTTTGAAAATTTTAAATTTTAGTCACAATTATTCTCCAACTCTCCCTCGAAGGTTTTTCCTTATCTACCAATTTTTTAATATCCGACTCTAAATTATTCACTTTCTCTCCCTCCAAAAATATTAAATTTTACAACTACAAATGTTTTTACTTATTAAATATCAAAATTCATGAAAGTTTGTTTTTGAGTTAAATGCAATTTGTATTCCCCAGGTTTCCCCAATTTTGCACATTGCGTCCTATACTTAACATGACACTTTGCATCCCGCAATTTTATTGAACCGACACATATACACTGTCCCAAAACCGTCACTAAAAGTGCAAAATGCGTCACTTTTAAACACTAATCCCGTTGCTTTTAGCGACGGATGTTGGGGCGGAGAGTTTTATGCCTCGGTTTGCTAAAATTACGTGATGCAAAGTGTAACGTTTTTAAGTACATGATGCAGTAATGTGCAAAATGGGTAAACTTGGGGGATTTAAAGGGCATATGTAACTCTTTGTTTTTCTCAAAAGGTTTTCACTCCATCAAAAATGTATACTGCCTATTTTTCAAAATTATAAACATTTTCTCTCGAGAGTTTTTACTTATCTATGCAAAATTTAAAATTTCCGAGCAGTTAATATTCATCGTCTCAAAAGCTTTTTTGAACATTCTGTCCATTTAAACCTTTAAACATTATCTCTCTCAAAGTTTTACTTATCTCTCCAAATATTTAAATGTCGTTCTATAAATGTATTCACTTTCTCGCTGAAAAGTTTGTTAAAATTTCTCTCCCTTCGAATGATTTTAATTTTTTCTCTGAATAAAATTTTTACTTCTTAATTCTCGAAAATTTTAGACTTTAGTACCTAAATGTTTTTACTTCTCATCTCTCCAAATTTTTAAATTTCGACCTAAAATTTACTCTCTTCAAAAGATTTTAACTCTCTCTTTCTTAAAAGTTTAACATTCTTTCTCTCAAAATCTTTTCCTTGTCTATCTCTAAATTACTCACTTTCTCTCGCTCAAAAGTTTTTAACTTTCTCTCCCTCAAAAGATTTTAATTTTTCCTTTTAAAAAACTTTTTTTTATTCAATATATAAATTATTCACCACATCTTTCCTTCTAAGGTTTTTACTTCTATTCTCTTCAAAATTTTAATTTTTTGGCTCTAAATTATTCAATTTTCCTTCTTTTTTGGCTCTAGGTTATTCACTTTTCCTCCTTAATACTCTTTTTAGAACTTTTACTCCTAAAATGTTTTTACTTCTTAAATATCAAATTTTCTCTCTTGCTTTTAGGTTTTTCATCAAAAGTGTTATACTTCCTATTTTTTTTCATTCTCTCTCTCTCTCTCTCTCTTTTACTTATCTATCCAAAATTTTAAATTTTCAATCCTTAATTTTTTACCGACTCAAGTTTTTGAACATTCTGTCTCAAATCTCTAAAATTATTCACTTTCTCGCTCAATAGTTTTTAAATTTCTCTCCCTCAGAAGATTTTTACTTTTTCCTCGTAAAAAAGTTAATTCTTTAACCCTCCAAATTTTTAGATTTCAGCCCCCAAGTTGTTTACTATCTCTCCCTCAAAAGTATTTTAACTTTCTCTCCCCCATTAGTATTTAACATTTTCTCTCTAAAAAGGTTTTACTTTTCATATCTCCAAATTTTTAAACCAAAAGATATTAAATTTCTCTCCTTCAAAAGTTTTTTGCATTCTTTCTCAAAAGTTTTAACTTCTCATCTGTCTAAAATTTTAAATTTCAGTCTTTAAATTACTCACTTTCTCTCGCTCAAATGTTTTTAATTTCTTTCCCTCGAAAAATTTAAGCCTTTTGTCTCAAAAAATTTTAATTCCAGTCTCTAAATTAGTCGCTCTCTCTCACAATATTTTAATTTTTATTTAAAAAAGTTTTTTATTTCTTAGCTATCCAAAATTTTAAATTCTAGTCTCTAAATTATTCACCATCTCTCTCAAAGATTTTTACTCCTTAAAAAGTTTCTGCTGCTTATCAAACCAGAATTTTAAATTCTGGTATCTAAATTATTCACTCTCCTTCAAAAGATTTAAACTTTTACTCTTAGAAAAGTTTTTACTTCTTAAATATCAAAATTTCACTCACTTTCTTGCCTGAAAGTTTCTTTTTCTCAAAATGTTTTCCTTTATAGAATTTTTTTTTCTTACAACTCTCCAAAATTTGAAATTTCAATCTTTAAACTATTCACCATCTCTCCGTCAAAGGTTTTACTTCTCTTCAATTTTTAAATTTTTTGGCTCTAAATTATTCATTCTCTTCTTTTTTTTTAAAATACTTTTACTCCTAATTTTTTTTTTAACTTCATAAATATCAAAATTTCACTCTCTTGCTAGGAAGTTTATTTTTCTCAAACGGTTTTCACTCTCTCCGTCAGAAGTGTATACTTCCTAATTTTTAAAAATTACGAACATTATGTAGTCTCTCTCTCGTTTTCACTTGTCAATTCAAAATTCTAAAGTTTCAGCTTCTAAAATTATTCACTTTCTCGCACAAACTTTTTTAAATTTCTCTCCCTCGAAATATTTTTACTATTTCTCCTTCTTATTTTTGACTTCTTAACTCTCCAAATTTTTAGATTCAGTCCCTAACTTATTTACTCTCTCTCCCTCATAACATTTTAACTCTCTTTCTCAAAACTTTTTAACATTCTCTGTTCAAAAGCTTTCACTTCTTATTCTCCAAATTTTTAAATTTCAAACCCTTAATTATTCACTACCTTAAAATTTTTTGAACCTTTTGTCCCCCTCAGAACTTTTTGAACATTTTTCCTATCAAAATTTTTACTTCTCTCTCCAAATATTTAAATGTTTCTCTCTAAATTATTCACTTTCTCGCTGATTTTTTTAAAAAAATTATCTCCCTCGAATAAGTTTAAATTTTTCTCCAAAAAAAGTTTTTAGTTAACTCCAAATTTTTACATTTTAGTCTCTAAATTATTTACTCAGAAGTTTTTTTTTACTTTCTTTCCCTTGAAAGATTTTAACTTCCTCTTTTTTAAAAGTTTTTAACATTCTCTCCCTCTCAAAAGTTTTTAATTATCACTCTAAAATATTAAATTTCGGTCTCTAGTTTTCCAAATTTCTCTTCTCCTAACTATTTTACGTCTCTCTCCCTCAAAACTTTTAAATTCCAGTCTCCAAATTACTCTCTCCCGCTCCAAAGTTTTTAACTCTATCCCGCAAAAGTTTTTTCATCTTAGCTCTCCAAAATTTTTACTTTCAGTCTCTAAATCATTCACCATCTCTCCCTCAAAAGTTTTTACTTATCATGTCTCCAAAATTTTATATGGCTCTAAATTATTCACTCTCCTCTAAAAAAAATTTACTTCTTAAATATCAAAATTTCATTCTTTGCTCCTAAAAAAGTTTTTTAGCTTTCTCTCCGTCAAAAGATTTGAACTTTCTCTTCCTCAAAAACATTAAACATTCACTATCTCAAAAGTTTTTACTTATCTCTCCAAAATTTAAATTTCAGGCTCTAAAATATTCATTTTGTCTCGCTCAAAAGTTTTTAACTCTCTCTCCTTGAATAGATTTAACTTTGGCTTTCCTAAAAAGTTTTCAACATTTTTTCTCTTTAAAGTTTTTACTTATCTCTACATGTTTTTAACTCTTGACATTTCCTCGTAAAAAACTTTATACTTTACTATCCAAATTCTTAAATTTCAATCTTTAAATTTTTCACTCTCTCGCTCGAAAGTCTCTTTCCCAAAAGTTTTTCATGTTCTCCCCTTTTAAAAGTTGCATATTTCAATTCTTTTGAATTTTTGTAACATTCTATTTCTAAAAAATTTTACTCGTCTTTCCAAACTTTTAAATTTCAGTGTCTAAACTATTCATTTTCTCTCTCTCTTAGTTTTTAACTCACGCTCTTAAAAGTTCTTAACATTTTGTCTCAAAAGATTTTACTTCTCCAACATTTTAAATTCTAGTCTCTAGATTATCCACTTCCTCACCCTAAAATGTTTTTGACTTTTGTCTCCCTCAAAAGTTTTTTACTTCTCATCTACCAAATTTTTTATTTTCAGTTTCTAAATTACTTACTTTCTCTTTCTCGAATGTCTTTCAACTCTCTCTCCCTCAAAATATTTGAAGTTTGTCTCCCTCCGAAGTTTTTAATATTCTCTCTCTCAAAAGTTTTTAACTTTCTCTCCCTCCAAAGTTTTTAATATTCTCTTTCTCAAAAGTTTATAAATTTTTGTCTCTAAATTCAACTTTCTCTCCTCAAAAGATTTTAACATTCTTTCCCTCTAAATTTTTCACTTGCTCGGAAGTTTCTGTATCCCAAAAGTTTTTCACTTTTCTCCCCCTCAAAAGTTGTATTTTCAAATCTTTTGATATTTTGTAACTTTTTATGCCTCAAAAACTTTACTCATCTTTCCAAACTTTTAAAGTTTAGTCGCTAAACTACTCACTTTCTCCTGCTCAATAGTTTTAACATTCTCTCTCAAATGGTTTTACTTATCTCTCCAAAATTTTAAATTCCAGTCTCTAAATTATCCACTTCCTCAATGACCTACCCGGCAGACCAACTTTAATATATTATAATCTACACGGTTTAACTTGTTGCACAGAATAAATGCTGTAGCAAAAACCCTCTCACACAACCAAAACCCACACACATCCTGTCTCAACTCTTAGAATGCTGTATGACATCAACAACTAAACGTAATACTCAATTTATAGATTACCCACAGCCACAGTTCACCTTTCATAATTAATTAGGTCTCTTGCATGAATATAATAAAAATATATATTAGATATAGGACTCATTCCAAAATAACATTCCTACTAAATGTAAGATTCATTTCAAAAATAGGATTCGAAGAGTATCCCAACAAAAGCATAAGTTTATTTGATGTCTAATAATAATAACAACTTGTGATGTTGTAATTGTATGTGCACTACAATCTTGTCTTCTTCCTGGAAATTGATGTTGTTTTAGAACTTTAATGTATGAAATTGAGCTTTGGAAGGGTATGGTCTTTTTGCATCACTACTGTAGTTATTGAATTATTGTATCGCAATAACTCACTCCGCATCTACGGTCATGCTGGCAAATAATACTTTATTTACTGAATTGAAAACCCCATTCGAACATGTATCTTCTTAGTCCTGAAACATTAGTGTTAATAATTTGGGTGTCTTGATGACAGTTAGGATAATGAAACAATAGAACACTGCCTACATTTTTTTGTTACGTCCTTACAAACTCTAGTTTGTGATAACAACTCCTAGTGCTCATAGGATCATGTGTATTCGGTGTCTAGTATTATGTTGTTTATAGTTATCTGTTTTACCGGACACGAAAAGGTAATAGAAATTATCCTAGTTATTCTAAAATTGGATTCAACCAACTTTTTCCATGATTAGAAAACTGGATTCAATTGTCTGATGATGGCATGGCCTTTCAATGCAGTGAACGTATTGGTTGCACACTAATTAGTAGATAGATCATTTCAGTTCAAACAAGAAATTCCCCTAATAGTCTACACTTATTGTAGGAATTGAGAACCCGAGTATAGATTGAGAATAGATTTCTTATTTCAAGCTAGTTTTCTGTATTACATTGATTGGTATATATATACAAATGTAAGCCTAATACGAGAAGAGGAAAACATGGAAAAATGAAGTGTAAACGGTTTAAGGCATGTTATGTGTTATGCTAAAAGGCCCAAGGCATGTTATGTGTTATGCTACTAAGATTTCTAGCATTTGCTAACACTCCCCCTCAAGTTGGTGTATAGATGTCTCGCATATCCAACTTGAAACATAATGGATGAAACATTTTACTATTGAGACCCTTAGTCAGAATATCAGCTAGCTGATGATCTGTTTTTATAAAAGGTAAGTAAATAAAATCACTGGTTAACTTTTCTTTGATGAAGTGTCTGTCAATCTCAATGTGCTTCGTTCTATCATGTACTGGGTCGTTTGCAATACTAATGGCTGCCTTATTATCACAAAATAACTGCATAGGCCCTTTAGTTGTAACACTCAAATCTTCTAGCAAAGTGCGAAGCCACATTAGTTCACATATACCCAAGGCGATAGCTCGATATTCAGTCTCAACACTAGATCTTGCCACCATGGACTGTTTATTACTACACCAAGTAACCAGATTACCTCTAACAAATGAACAGTAGCCTAATGTAGAACGACGATCCTCAATAGAGTCGGCCCAATCTGAGTCGGAAAAAGCTTCGACTCTCATATAACCATTTGGTGCAAACAATAAACCTTTTCCAGGAGCAGACTTGAGATACCTCAAAACTTGAAGTGTAAAAGGCCTGAGGCATGTTATGTGTTATGCTATAAGGCCTAAGGCATGTTATGTGTTATGCTACTAAGATTTCTAACATTTGCTAACATAATATGTGCTAACACTCCTCCTCTAGTAGGTATAGATGTCTCGCATACCCAACTTGAAACATAATGGATGAAACATTTTACTACTGAGATCCTTAGTCAGAATGTCAGCTAGCTAATGATATATTTTTATAAAAGGTAAGTAAATAAAACCACTGGTTAACTTTTCTTTGATGAAGTGTCTGTCAATCTCAATGTGCTTCGTTTTATCATGTACTGGGTCGTTTGCAATACTAATGGCTGCCTTATTATCACAAAATAACGACATAGGCCCTTTAGTTGTAACACTCAAATCTTCTAGCAAAGTGCGAAACCTAGATCTTGCCACCATGGACTGTTTATTACTACGCCAAATAACAAGATTACCTCCAACAAATGAACAGTACCCTGATGTAGAACGACGATCCTCAATAGAGCCAGCCCAATCTGAGTCGGAAAAAGCTTCGACTCTCATAACCATTTGGTGCAAAAAATAAACATTTTCCAGGAGCAGACTTGAGATACCTCAAAATTTGAAGTGTAAAAGGCCGAAGGCATGTTATGTGTTATGCTACTAAGATTTCTAACATCTGCTAACACTCCCCCTCAAGTTGGTGTATAGATGTCTCGCATACCCAACTTGAAACATAATGGATGAAACATTTTACTATTGAGACCCTTAGTCAGGATATCAGCTAGTTGATGATCTGTTTTTATAAAAGGTAAGTAAATAAAACCACTGGTTAATTTTTCATTGATGAAGTGTGTCAATCTCAATGTGCTTCGTTCTATCATGTACTGGGTTGTTTGCAATACTAATGGCTGCCTTGTTATCGCAAAATAACTGCACAGGCTCTTTAGTTGTAACACTCAAATCTTCTAGCAAAGTGCAAAGCCACATTAGTTCACATATACCCAAGGCGATAGATTGATATTCAGCCTCAACATTAGATCTTGCCACCATGGACTGTTTATTACTACGCTAAGTGACAAGATTACCTCCAACAAATGAACAGTAGCATGCTGTAGAACGACGATCCACAATAGAGCCAGCCCAATCTTAGTCGGAAAAAGCTTCGACTCTCATATAACCATTTGGTGCAAACAATAAACCTTTTCTAGGAGCAGACTTGAGATACCTCAAAATTTTGTAAACAGTTTCCGTGTGACACTGTAGAGGATCATGCATATGTTGACTTACTATTCCCACAACATAGGATATGTCGGGCCTAGTATGAGAAAGATATATCAATCGTACCACCAAACTTTAATATCTTTCTCTATTAACCATAAGTCATGTGCCTCCTGCTAGATGATGATTAACTTCAATAGGAGAATCAGCAGGCTTACATCCTAACATGTTAGTTTCCGTTAAGAGGTCAAGAACATACTTCCGTTGATATAAAAAAATCCCGTTGTAAGATCTTGCAACTTCAATAATAAGGAAATATTTCAAAAGTCCAAGATCTTTGATCTCAAATTCTTTGGTCAGACTCACTTTGAGATTAGCTATCTCTTCTTTATTATCACCTGCCACCACAATGTCATCAACATAAACAATAAGAATGACAATCTTCCCATTTATCTGTTTGACAAATAGAGTGTGATATGCTCGACTCTGTTTGTACCCAAATCTGATCATTGCTTTGTGGAATCTACCGAATCAGGCTCTGAGAGATTGCTTTAGA